>CM076579.1:101348207-101564848 GCA_034641835.2 Pinus albicaulis
CCAAGGGACCATAGTAGCTGACCCGGTACCATGAGAGCCAAGGATGGCTCGCTGGGCAGCACTGATGCCCAGATCAGGGGGAGGCCAACAAATGTTCTGGAGGCCAGATTTTTTTGGATGGTTGCGGCGTCAGTTGATTGTGGTCGAGGATTGGCCATATGCAAGGACTAATTTCACTGGAGACCTAGACCTTCCACTCCCGGAGGGAGATGACTGGGAGGAGGAGTTGGGTATGATCTCTCTCTTTGATTTTTTATGTTTTATGATTTTTTTCGATAATACATGCCCGTCCTAACAACAGTTTTATGTGTATGCAGATGTCGGCCCAGAAAGACCTACTGGTATGTCTCCTATTTCACGGAGAACTCATCCCGCAGCTGACCCTCAGGCAGAGGGTGCCAAGGGAGGAGATTTGGTTCAGAACCTCGAGGGGATCGCTCGGGGGATTCCAGACTACGCCCGACTAGCAGATGTTCCACTGGCATACCAAAGACATACGGTGGGAGTACCTAGTCGCCTCCACCGTCTTCTGAGATGCTTAGTGCGTGCAGTGGCTTGTTATCATGAGCACCATGCAGATTAGACACCTAGGGCTTTGTTTCATGCATATTTTTTGAGAGACATGTCGTCTCCGGATGTATTAAGATGAACATGTATATTTTTTGATTTTATGCGACACACACTATGTAAACATTTCAATACATATATATATATATATATATATATATATATATATATATATATATATATATATATATATATATATTTCTGGATGGATCTTTCTTTTACATGTGATTTTGTTTTACAAATTGCGTAAATGTCTATATAGCACCAAATTAGCTACTACATCCGTTAATGTATTCATATGTCTGGGTACGTGTTGATATGTAATATAGTCAAAATTTCTTTCCAGTAAATGAATACACAGATACAGACGTAAAATGGATGGGTTTCTGACCGAATAATGATTGTTAAGTTGTGATACTACAAGTTGTGAGTCTAGATACACAAGTAATTCACGGATACCAAGGTTTACAGCCTCAGTTAATAATTCTAACACAGCACTATATTCCGCGATGTTATTTGTAGCACGTCCTAGACACACACCCTGCAGGTCAACCAACTCACCAGCAGGATCGTAGATTACCCAGGCTGCCGAAGACAGATTCCTGGTACTGCGGGAGGCACCATCCGCGAAACCAACAAACGAATTGATGGACATCTGCACAATCAGGAAGACCTGATCAGCAGAAATATTTTTACATCTCACACCACACCACACATGCACACAAATGAAAATACACACCTATGTACACACACCACACCAAAAATCACTTCAAGCGTAGTATTTTTTGAGGTACAACCCATTTCTGGGCTGCGCCAATGGAACTCCTTCATAATCAATGAGCTCATAAGCCCCATTTTTCAAAATTCATTTTAATATGTAGGGCCCATGCCACATAGGTTGGAACTTACCGGCCCGAAGCTTGTCATGTGCTTGATCGTATAAGAGGACGAGGTCCCCTTCGACAAAGGAACGTGGAGAAACTAATTGATCAAAGTGAGCTTTGACCTGCTTCTTTTGTGCTTCAATGACTAAAACATCCAAACGGCGAGTTTCATATAACCGTTCCAAATACAAAATATGCTCTTCCTCAGGAGAAGTGTCGGGCAAAAGTTCCACAGCTAACTTCAAAGAAGGAATTTCGCATTCAACCGGAAGAGTTGCTTCCAGACCGTACACCAATTGGAAGGGTGTGAATCCAGTTGCATTCTTTGCTGACATCCGGTAGGCCCAAAGAGCTGAGAACAGTTGGAGATGCCAATTTGATTTATGGATACCAACTGTCCGTTGAAGCATTGTGACCAAAACCTTGTTCACAGCCTCAACCTGGCCATTTGCCTAGGGGTAATATGGTGTTGAGCTATCGTGGCATAAGCCCAATCTTGATGTCAGCTCGGCCATCATATAATCTCGAAAGTGAGTACCATGGTCGGTCACAATGGCCTAAGGGACCCTGAAACGTGCAATGATATGGTTGAAGATAAATTGGGCAGCTGTCTTACTGTCGGTAGCTAATGTAGGCATCGCTTCGGCCCACTTCGTAAAGTAGTCTACGGCGACAATTATATACGCATGCCCCCCGGCCGAATGAGGGTTACATGTCATAAAATCTACACCCCATTTTGCAAAAGGGCCGGCTGTAATAATAGGATGCAAAGGGAGAGGTGGCGCGCGCATCTTGCGCTGAAAGACCTGGCACGCGTGACATTTACGGACTGCGATGATACAGTCTTTGAATATTGACGGCCAGAAGTAACCTGCTCGCAGAATTTTCTAGGTAGTGGCATATCCGGACATATGACCACCACAGGCGCTATTGTGGCAATCATTTAGGACCCTTTCAGCCTCTTCCAGGGTGAGGCACCGGCGGAGCACCGAATCTACTCCAACATGGTATAAAGTACCTCCTACTATACGGTAGGGTTTAGACTGATGTCGAATCCGACGTCGGGCATCTTTAGTCAACTCAGACCGAAACGTCGAGGTCTGAAGATACACAATAATATCGTCGTACCATGGGTCGCGAGTGCTGATGAGGAAGAGAGTTTTTTCCGGGATATGATCCTTGGAAGGAGATGGGGTGGAGTCCATTGGGAGCGAGCAAATAAGATCTGCAAAAACTAGTGATTTGGTTGACTTAGAAGTGGTGAACTCTAAGTTGAACTCCTAAAGGATAACGATCCATTTGGAGTATTTTCCCCCTAGTAATTTTTGAGAAAGAATATATGTCATGGGGTTGCAATCCGAAACCACGGTTGTTGTGCGCAACAGGATGTAGTATCGAAAGCGCTGCACAGCGTGTACTGCAGCTAACGCCAGCTTCTCGACTTGAGCATAACGTGTTTCTGTGTCGAGAAGGTTCCGTGATAGATAATAAACAACATGTTCATTTCCATCATCGTCATCCTGCACCAGAACCATAGCTATGGTGCTAAAAGCAGTGGCCAGATACAAAGTGAAATCACGATGATAGTTAGGAGGATGAAGCAAAGGAGCATTAATGAGTAACGTCTTAAGCTTCTCAAAGGATTTTTGAGCAATTTCGTCCCAGTGGAAGGGAACATTCTGCTTTAAGAGACGCATGAATCCTTTGGCCACCTCCGCGTAGTTCGGGATAAAGCGTTGAAGGAAGTTAGCTTTTCGCTGTAGACTCTACAACTGATATAATGAGGAGGGTGATGGGAGATTAATGATAGCCTTGACCTTTAAAGGGTCAAGGTGAATTCCATCTTTGGAGACTATGAATCCCAAAAGACGGCTAGAATCCACACAAAAGACACATTTATGAGGATTAAGCCTAATATTATAGCGCCTACAGCGAAGGAAAATCTGGCGGAGGAGTTCAGGGTGGTCCTCTCGCCTAGCTAAGTGAGTTGGAAAGTTGTCCAGATAATTCTGAATGATATGGCGTATGTCGTGGAAAGCATAAGACATCTCACGCTGGAAAGTGGCTCCAACATTCTTCAAGCCAAACAGAGTTTTTTGTAAGAGAAAGTACCCCACGGACAGATGAATGCAGTCTTGTGTTGATCCTCAGGTAGAATGTTTGTCTGATTGTACCCAGAGAAGCCGTCCATCAAGGAATAAATCTCACTCCCAGCACATTTGTCGATGATTTGGTCTATGAAAGGAGTGGGATAGTTGTCTTTAGGATAGGCACGATTAATATCATGATAATCAACACAGACTCTAATAGTCCCCTGCTTCTTATCTACAGGGACAATATTGGAGACCCATTCTGTGAGGGGAATCGGGTAAATAAAGCCCACGTTCAGAAGTTTTTCAACTTTTGCTTTGATGGCAGCGACTTTTCGAGGGTGCACCGGGCGTAGGCGTTGGCGCATGGGTTTCGCACCAGGATAGGTAGGAATCTTGTGCACTACTATGCTGGGATCAATCCCGGGCATTTCCTCATAAGACCACGTGAACACGTCTCTAAACTCTCGAAAAAGATCGGTATAGACTCATATCTCATCAGGAGAACAAGTCACTCCCACGTGTATATTCTCAACTATCCCTGGTTTAATGGAGATGTCGATTGGAATGGTTTGAGTGATGTTGCTTAGGTTTCCCTCTGAAAGCACCTCATGTGTCAATATGGGCATCTAGAGAGGTGGTGTGGGAACCTGAGATGCAAAACGCTCTAGAAAATCTGACATTGCCCCCAAGCTAGGCATGAACGAGGAACGATGATGTCCATCGCTCCAAGGCAGCTCCTCAAGAGAAATTGCTTCTACAATGGCTTCATCAGAAGGAAAAATCTCTTTGAGAGGATCAGGAGAATCGGCCTGACCGAGCCAGGGGGATTGAGAATAGATGTCTAAAGCCATGCTCAAAGGAGCATGCTGAGGAGGGGGAGGATCGGATGTGGCGATGATTTCACAGTAGCTAATCTCTACTGGAGCTAAGGGCATCGATTCTCCAAACTCAGTCACCTGCTCAGGCGTAGGGATGAGCCATGGGTCGTCAAACCTAGAGATCATGTTAACTTGAGCGGTGTGCGGTGGTGGTGCGGGAAAAATACCCATGAGGACAGGGTCTTTGAAGAGATCGGGCCCTACACTGTCAGGGGGATTTGGGATCTGATCCACGTACGGAACGTTGTTCTCAGAGGTGGAGGTGAAGAAATACAACTGATCCACCGTAACGATTTTCTCATTATGAGGGAACTTAATAAGTCGAAAGAGGGTAGACGGCACGCATAACATGGCATGAGTCCAGCTGCGGCCGAGAAGTATATTGTAGTTAAGCTTGGCGTCAACCACTTCTACTTCTACGTTGATGTTTTTCCCCTATAAATTAATCGCTAGACTCTCGAGAACACCCAGGGGTTTGGATTCCCGACCATCGAATGCCTCTAGGGCATTGGGAGATGATGAAAGGGCTGGAGAGCCAATGGCCTTCCAGCAAGCGGACGACATGACACAGGTAGAAGCACCTTCATCCACAACGGCCCTATGAATGTTAAGACCGTTGATCCCGACTTGAATAAAAAGAGCGATTTGATGTGGAAGTCGGGGGGTGAAATTTTCTAAGTCAAAGGTGAGAAGACTAGAATCGGTGGGATCAATTCCACCGATTGCAGATAATAGAGCTTTCTGTTGTGAAGGAAAAATTTGAAGAACTTCCAATGCAGACATGGCAGAAGGTGCCTGTGCCAGATTCTCAAAAATACGGTAATGCTGAGTGGCACGGGCATTCGGATTGTAGGAAGACTTTTGTAAAACACCTTTAGAAGGTGGCCTCACAACAGGTTCAGTAGTAGGCTTCTCAATTTCCAAGGAACCAGAGACAGGTGGGGGAGGTGGACCATCCACAACTGCCTTCCCCGGTGCCTGACGTGATTCGTTGTGATCCTTCGAACGCGTAGCAATAGAGATGGGTGCAGCACCATTCATCATAAAGAACTGGGACCCAAATGGTGAAGATGGTGAAGGTTGTTCAACCATCTGGGTCTGCTGGGACGGGAACGGTTCTTTAAGAACTGCCAGAGTCCCTTTGGAGCCTTTTAGAAGTTGACTAACTTTAGATCGTCGTGGACAATCTTTTTTTTAGTGATCTCCTTCACAAATGAGGCAGGGGTACTTCGGTTTGCGTTGGGAACCATCCTCGGTACGAGGTTTGGACTCTGGCTTTGGGGCATCTATTTAGATTTTCCTTTGCCCTTCTTTTTCCCTTTGGAGGCTTTCTCCGTAGGATTGGCATGAACGGCATTAACCTCCGCAGTTTTGCCAGAATCGGGATGGGTAGGAAGAGCAGAATTATGGGATGAGTTGGACTTCTGCTTCCCATTTGAAGATTTCTTCGAATTCTGAGACACGGAACCAATAACACCATCCACCGCTGGGGTAGGTGGAGCTTTAGAGGTTCCAGACCGTGGAGCATCAGGCAAAATATCATACAGCGTGCCGGATTGTGAATTTACCAAATCCAGATATTGAGCACGCGCTATGGCTTGTTCTTCAGTCACACACGCTCCCATAGCAATATCTTGGGCGATTTTGTTAATGAAGGAGGTGGTGAACCAATGAGTTAGTATCTGATCAGGTATATGGAACTTGATCAGTCTACGACAACGTCGCCACTCATGAATGTGATCAGAAATATGGGTGGATTTGTCCTGCTTCAAAGAAGTCAGGAGGTGCGTCCTGACTTCATAGCGAACCAGTAACTGAAAGTGAGTTAGAAAGGCCATGGCTAATGTATTGAAATCTTGAAAGATGCCACTGGGTAATTCAATATACCACTTAGTTGCAGCGCCAGTCAAAGTGCGCTGGAAGAGGTGTAGACAAACTGAATCATCCACCCAAGAATTGGACGAACACCAAAGATGGTAAGTCATGACATGAGCTTGGGGATCCTCTCCAGCTTTACCCTCAAACTTGGGCCAATCACCGGGCACCTTGGTAGGAACCGGAGGCCAATAAGGATTGTGCAAAATCGGATCATTGGTTAATTTTGAAACATCCGGTAACTCCAAGGTAGCCAGAAACAGCAATGGAGGATTGGACGGCATACTTGGCCCTGGATAAGGACCAGTACCTGTACTCCACGCTAGTTGGGAATATCCTTGCCCCCATGGGTTCTGTCCAGCAGGATTCTGACCGTAGGGGGTATAGGTGGTATAACCAGCCTGATTCGGTTGATGGTAACTAGCGTACGGGGGTTGATAACCAGAGTATGGACCCTGATTATGAGTTGGCCCTATGTAAGCAGCATTTGGATTCGGTTGCTGAGTATAGGTGTAGTCGGGTTGTTGAGGAAAATAGTTAGAACCTTGGGGCTGGCTATAATTCGGTCGGTATTGACCATGAGAATAATAGCCACCTTGAGGTCGAGTGGGATGCTGATAGGTGGGACCCTACTGAGCCTGATAATTAGGGTGTAGCGGTTGATTTGGATACGAAATCAAATAAGTCGGCTGCTGGGCAGGGTTGATAGGATGTGCAGGCTGGCCTGGTTGAGCAGGCTGACCTGGCTGAGCGGGCTGCCCTGGGTTAACAGGTTGACCCGGGTGAACAGGTTGTGTCGGTTGTGCAGGTTGACCTGGCTGTTGAGAAGCACCAGGTTGTACCGGATGAACCAGTTGGCCTGGGGGTGGAACACCAGGTTGTGCCGGATAGACCGGTTGGCCCGGTGGAGGAATGGAGCCAGGTGGTGGCTGGTAACCGGTTTGACTTGCAGCAAGACCATAAGATGGTCCAGGCTGGTGAGCAACATTAGGATTAACAGGATACTAAGGTTGCATGGGTTGGGAAGGTTGGACATGCCCTCGAGGACCATATACCGGCCCCGGTTGGGACCCCGGCTGAGGCTTCACAGGTTGACTGGAAGGGTTGTAATACTGTCCTTGCGGACCGTACAATGGCCCTTGTTGGCCTACAGGATAGCCTTGTAAAGGCTGCCCCTGCAGGTCATAAGGATAGCCAGGCTGGCCTGAAGGTTGGCCTTGAAAAGGTTTCCCTTGCAGGTTATAAGGATGTCCAGCCTGGTTATAGGGTAAACCTTGAGCATGAAGGTGAGCCTCAGGAGCGGGTAAACGTAAAATGTCCCCGTGCTCATCATACTGATATGGAAAAGCATACACGGGCATACCATCCTGTGCATAATGCGAGAAATACGGGTGGTTGGGGTCTTAAGAGGTTTTTCCAACCTCGGGGTTCGGCTGTTGTAGGGACAACCGATACTCCTCCGGAGAAATGTTCTTCGGCATAGCAGTCACTATGTAGACGTCTTTAGGAGGCGGCACATCCCTCGCGGAGTGTGCCGCGAAAGCGGGTGCAGATGCGGCCACACAAACAGTGGGCATGGAGGGTACAGAAGTAACCTGAGGGGATGATGTAACGGGCATCCGTGGAGACATCCCCAACGAAGGAAAAACCGGCCTCGTAGAAGGAGCTGATAACCCCATAGAGGTAGCGGTGGCAATGATCTGACCCAAGGATCTATACCCGGCTGGTAATGAGGGACCGGGTGATGACATAACAGCTGGTTCAGGGTTGTCTCCTGGAAATAATCTCTGAGGAAATAACTGGTAATCCTCACCGGACATGGGGATTTCCTCGCTGGATTCACTCATGTTTGAGCCTATGGCTAGATCTCGTAAAAGACGGCGAGGACTAGGAGGAAAAAAAGCAGCTATAAAAGGCGAACCCGATGTAAGAGAAAGGAAATCTGCCCCTACTCTTAATTCAGACCAAGGGTCGGAAAAGGGCCAATTGAACTCAACTGGTCCCCCAAAGGGTTGCTCAGCAAGAACCAGTTCCCCGTCAGGAAACTCGGAAACAATGGGCTGCTGAGGTTCAATAGAGGGTAGGGAAGCCTCTGATGAATTGTCCGTATACGAACTACCAGTAGACGAAACAGAAGGTTCCGCCACTGTGGTAGCAACGACAAGAGAAAATGACCAAACACACACACGGGCTGAAAAAGAGTCAAGACACACAATCAAACGGCCAACAAGAAGAATCTAATAGGGCGTGTGATCACGGGTGTTTTGTTTTACCACATTGAAACTTTAGAAACTTTACCGTTTCATGTTTTAAGAGTCGAGAAACGGCTGAAAGGTGACTCTATCTCTTTCAGTTTTGAAGCAAGCGTGAAAGGACAAGCGCTTGGTGATCCTTTCAAATTTAAAGAGTCAGAAAAGATCAAATGACTACTCAGGAATACTAGGCAAAGGGTGTACCAAATAACCGTGAACTGCAATATACACCTTGGTTTCAAAATGAAAGAGAAATCAACCAAGGACTTAACGTACGTGCAGGAAATCTCCCCGAATGCTGTGTCCAGTGTATCACGGGTATAGGGCAGCAGACTCGGCTTCCTATGGATAAAGGATTGAAACCTAGTGGGGTCTCCCTTTATATACGCGATGGTACGGGGAGCACAAGTCCATACTAGCGCTGTCTAAAGCCAAGAGGCGAACGACAGCTACTAGGTTTAAAGACGCCGAAACACGTCTCTAGCCTAGACCTCTAAATGTGTTTCGTTAGATTTCAATGTTGCCTTAGTGTAAATTGAGTAAATTTTAAATTTTATCTTCAATTACGTTTCAGTTTTCAAGCCCTAGCGAATGTAATGTCTCAAAATCTCCTAAATGCACTCTATATGCCACAGTATATCATTTCATTCAATGAAAGCTATTTATGAGAGAGTTGAGAGCTTTTCACACAATAACGAAATGAACAGAAAACAACCAATGATGTCTCTAATGCAGCTAATGAAAACTAAAAAGCTTTTCGTTCAAAGTTACCAATCACTAATAACACCGAAAAGATATAATTCACATTAACTAATGAAGAGCAAAAGAGATTTTTTTTTTTTTTTTCAATATTTCAAAGCAAAATGCGCTAAAAAATGAAAACTAATGCAAGAGAAATTTGAGAAATGATGACAAGAGAGCAAAAACAAGCAAATTTCACTCAATGCAAACGTACAATCATACCTCAAATCAACCAAAATTCCCTCAAAACGGAAAGAATCCCAAAGACTCCAAATGAGCCGTGTAATCTAGGCCCAAAACGAGACAAGGCGGAATTCGAATGAAGAAGGAAACAATCACTCAAACAATGCAATGAGACAATAGAAAACCACCAAACGAATGTAAAGAAGCGATCACAAGGTTGACTGAACCGATAGAAACCGAAAAAATCCCAAGGGAGGCTCGACACACAATAGCACCTAGATGACCTAGGGCTAGAATGCAAAATCGATGGAAATGGGCAAACAACCAAAGGATGTAGGTAATAGTCAATCAATCAAGGCTCCAATACACTCAAATAGTGGAAAAATCAAGACCAAACACACAGATCAGGCTTAGGAAGCTCAGAACTGAGCAAACCCTAGTACCTCACAGGATTGGCGTGACTGTGAGGCTGAAACTAGCGCCAAAGACGAATTGGCGCTGGTAATACACAAGCAACCTGCGCCAATGGGCACGACTGTCAAGCTAAAAAGCGCGCCAGTCGAGTTTCCCAGTCAAAAATAAGAAAGAGCAATCCAACAAGCAGACCAGTGATGACCAAGCTATCAAAAACCCAAATTCACAGAAAGAACTCCTTGGTGATCGACGAGAGGGGGATCAAGAATCGACCGAGCCAAGACGTGATCCAAGTGTTAAGTTTAAACTAAGCAGGAGATTGGTAGAAACAACTTTGATCTCGCACAGTGCAAAGCAAAGGCGAAGGCTATACGGCCAACTTCGAGCTCAGGTACATGGCTTATAAAACGGTGTGTGTGTGATCACGGTGGGTGCCAATTTGTTGGCAGAGGTAAATCCCCTTTGTGGACGAGCGATTTCTGCTTCGGATCGAATTTGTAACGATGATTGTCACGCTATAGTGCGAGGTTCCTAATTGCAAATAAACTTGACTGGTGATGTGTAGGCTTACGTGTAATCGCCTGGCTACTTTGTGAAAGTAAGCGCTCACGACCGCGCTTTGAGATCACGATCCCAGTCTGGTGATGGACACTTGCACGTGCGAGAAATAAAACAAATGCAAGCGTAAAATCCAGTAGATGCAACTATATGTCAGTCAGAAAGGACATAACTCATCATCATAAACAACAACAAGAGTAGAACCATAACCAATAGTCGCTTATTATTAATCAATCAAAGGAAGAATACAACCATAGTTCTAACGCTGAATTCTCCTTCGGCGGGTCACCAGCAGAACACGTCTCGAAAAGCCTATCAAGGATGGGACAAACCTCTCTCTTCAGATCTTGACAATAGTCTCCTTGCTTAGATTCGGCCTTAAGGGAATTATGGAGGCTCTTGCAGCATAAGGCTCTTGGGAATTTGGGAACTTGAAGACTAGCTTGCAATGGAGATGGGCAAGCTTTTATAGATGGAGGAAGGGGAGTTGGGATCCCTGTAATCATGGGATTGGCCCTATCCTCAAGGAAGCTTCCATGAGAGGTGGCAAACCACTTCCTCTACATGGAAATCCGGAGCCAAACCTCCCAACTCAAGATAGATACCAGTTCATGAATTGGTTGGGATGAAACTTTCGCCGACATTTTTCACAAACACTCCTTAAATTGGCTGGCACGAGTGCGACTCTGGGACAGAGCACCAACTGGCGCGGCCTTTTTGAAGTATTTTCCCCATTGGTGCAGGTACTAAACTGCCTGCTCGCGCCAATGCAAAAAGGGCCATTTTTAGGGTTTTTCACAAGGAGATGTCTTCAGGGCAATGAAATCTCTTGTTTAGAGGGATGTCATGAAAGTGATTTCAAGCCATGTCACTGCTCACAGGTCACAGAATGAGCCCTCCAATGTGCGGGACGGGGATTGTAGGGACAGTGACAAATTACTGTGTAACAACAGTTATTCTTTAGAGGGAAAAACAGTTCTTCCTTAAAGGGAATAGCAAGAAGAAACTTCACACAAAATTTTTTTGTTCCTTAGAGGGAAAAACAAAGGAAAAATAGAAAAAAAACAAGTTATATACATTTTATACAAGAAAATTCAATCAAAAAGAAAGAAAAACTTATGTACAATTTAAAAAACAAACAAAGAAATTCTTCACTAGACCGATGCTGTGAGTGGGTTGCCCTCCTTAGCAAGAATTTGCATAGTGGAATATTCCCGTAATTGTTAGCAAAAGGACTCCCTGGTAAGATGTTTGTGATAGAGGTGTACTCGATGTCCATTCTCTTTAAGAGAGTAGCCAGACCCATCAATGGTGGCTAATGTGAGGGTGCCATTATCATGCACCTTTTGAATCTCATAGGGGCCTAACCATCTGTTCTGGAGTTTTCCTGGGAAATCCTAGAACCTAGAACCATACAAAAGTGCCCAATCACCTTCCTGGAATGTGTTCTTCTTGGTGAGGGCATCATGCCATTTCTCCATTTGTTGTTGGATTAGTGCAGTATGCTGAAGCGCTGATAGGAATGAATCATCCAATTCATTGATTTGATGTAGCATGTTAATCTGTGCTTCATTCAGATCCAAGCCTACTTATTGAGCTATCCTCAATGTCTAAATTTCAAATTCTATTGGGAAGACAGGCTCTTTGCCAAAAACTAGCTGATATGGGGAATATCCCGTGGTATTTCTCCATGTCATGCGATATTCCCACAGGGCTTCTGGAAATTGGGTAGCCCAGTCACGTCTATGTGATGCGACTATTGTTGTGAGTATTGCCTCGATTACTTTATTGGTGCTTTCTACCTGGCCATTTTCCTGCGGGTGGTATGGGGTTGTGATTTTGTGCAAGATATGGTGATTTTTTAATGTCGTAGCAATCTTATGGCCTATAAATTGTGGCCCTCCATCTATGATTATTTCTCTAAGCAAGCCATATTCACGAAAAGTTGGAAAAGAAAGTGAATTACCGAGTCCTCTGTTGCCCTTGGTAATGCTTTTGCCTCCACCCATTTAGTCACATACTCTATTGCAACTAATATATATGTATTTGGATTAGATAATGGGTTTATTGGACTGATGAAATATAACGCCCATCGCTCAAAAGGCTCGATGACTAACTTTTGATGCAGGGGCATCTCATCAGATTGTCGAGGGCATCCCATTCTTTGGCAACTATCACATGCCTAGACAAATTTCTCGGCGTCTTTAAAAATGGTGGGCCAATAATAGCCCGTATGTAATACTTTATGACCAGTCCTGCGATCTGTAAAATTTCCGCCACAAGGCCCATCATGGCAAGCTTTCAGGATGTCGAAAATTTCGTCTTCCTTGACACATCTTCGAATGTGCGTATCAGCCCCTGTATGAAGTAAATAAGCTCGAATGTAGGAGAACCACATGCTATGCTAAGTAGTTTACGACATCCGCGTACCATGGTGTTTTCAAGGTTACCACAAATAAGTGTTCATCAGGGAAGCCGTCTTCTAGCGTTTGTAATGTTGGCTCGAAGTCATCTCTGTAAGGTGTAAAGTCATCTATGTACACCTCGACCCATTCATTTATCAGATCTTAAAAAATGTTGAGTATAGCCCTCTGGAATGTAGTAGGTGAATTGCACAGTCCAGAAGTTAAGACCCTATAAGAAAAGGTTCCCCATGGGCAGGTGAAATTATTTTTATCCTGGTCTTCAGGGGAAATTTGAATTTGGTCGTAGCCGCTGAAGTCATCTAGGAAAGAAAAGAATTTTTTTTTCCTGCCGATGTGTCCAAGACCTGGTCAATGAATGGAAGGGGAAAGTGATATTTTTGGGTTGCTTTATTAATCTCTTTATAGTCAACACATATACGACACTTTGCATTCTTTTTAGGCACTATTACTAATGGGGAGACCCATTTTGTATCGGATATAGGATAGATGAAATTCACATCCAACAGTTTTTGTAGTTCATCTTTCACAATATATTTAAGATGAGGGTTTAATCTCTGTTGAGGTTGTCTAATGGGCTTCCCATCCTTCTCTATATAGATTTGGTGCATGCATAGCTGGGGATCAATCCCTTTCATGTCTGGGTAATCCTGAGCGAAGACTTCTTTATATTTTCTTAGAAGTTGGACAAGCCTCTCTTCCTGGTCCTCAGTCAGGTTTTTATTGATATTTAAGGTTTTCCCTGGATCAATTTCTACAGTTTTGCTATTATAAACAAAAATTTTTGGGATTGATTGGTCTCTAAAGTATTGTAAGGGATCCTCTTCGATTTGTTTATCCAGGGTTGCTTCGATCATGTGAAATTTTGGATGAGATACGCCATCTAGCTAGTTAATATAGGTGTTAATGATGTCATATTCTGTTTGAACTTTGAATTCAAGAGCATCTTCTATGGTTAGTGGTGATCTAATGTTTTCAGTTAAATATGATACATGTTTTTTCCTCGTTTTTATTATTGTTAGACTTAGCTGAGCTAGAGGATATAAGGCTAAATTCTTCAAATATTTTCCTATTTCTATAGTCATGCTGTTTGTCCGACAGCTTATGTAAGCATCTGCAGTTGCTATCCAAGGTCTTCCTAGAATTAGGGGATGTCCATATAGTCCGTTTCTATGATTGATGATCAGAAAATCTGCTGGGTATTCCCAAGAATCTATAGAAACCATTACATCCTGTAACGTCACCTCTGGTTTGACAGTTGATCGGTCAGTAAGTTCCAAGAGGGTTGTGGTTGGGTCCAAGGATGTAATGCCAAGCTTTTGAGAAGTTGTTGTTGGGAGAATATTGGTTGTTGCCCCTAGGTCAACTAATAAATTTGGAAAGGAGCACCCATTTATTTACGCTGTGACTATAGTGTTTCCTGGGACCTCATATTTTAATAATGTTTCTCGGCCTGATAATAAATCAGACAGAGTACCGATGACATGGACATTTGGGGTTGTTTTTTTTCCTCTTTGGCTTTTTCATACATAATTCTTTCATAGTTTTCGTATAAATCGGAATGTCCTAAATAGCCTGGAGGAGAGGTATTTTTACACACAAAATTTTCAGTTCTCCCAGAAGATCAAAGTCTGGATATTCGATTGAGCGAGGTATAATTAATCTCTCTGGGAATGGTGGAGAAGACGTAATAGTTTGATCGTGGGTTTTTTTTTTAACTAGATTCTCCACTTGTGGTGGTTGTTCTATAGGTAATATATTTTCAATTTGTATATTTTTATCCCCCTCCGACTCTATTATACTCCCAGATCTTAATTGCAGCTCATTGCACTCCCTTAAATCAGTTTCTGGCTCAAGTCCTTCAATAATTTTCACAGATTGGATCGGTATATTGTTGGGGTTTGGGTTGGGCTGGGCTGGGAGCTGTGGTCGTATGTTGGTCTGACGGTTATGTTGCAATGTGTAGGGTGCTGGCAGTGTAGGTTGAGGTAGGGGGGTTGTTCCTGCTGGCTGATTTGTAGGTCGTTTCCAGCTTGACTGCCAACTCTGGTTTTGTGACATAGAGGATGGCCATTGGAATGGATATGTGGAGGATGGCAAAAATGGTGGAAAACAAGGAAAATTTAGCCAACTATTCTTTCGGTTTGATTGGTTGGACCAAGGTGGCATAGAGAATGGTTGCTGTGACCAATTGGGATAAGGTGTCTGGTTTTGCCACATAGTATCTTTGTATTTTTTAGCATTATATTGCGAGGGCTGAAAGGAAGAAGATGGGTTGGTTGGCAGTCTTTTTTTTCGTGATTGCCATTGGCGACGCTGATTTAGCAGGTAGACTAGTTCTGTTTCTTCTTCTGCCTCTTTATAGACTACTTTTAACCCTGGAAGTGACGGGAAGCATTCTTTGGCATGATATTTAGTACATATGGCACAGGTTTTTACCATATCCAGCAGACACTCATTGTGAATATTCTTCTTTTTGCATCTTGGGAAAAATATCACCAGGTTCTGTTCTGCTTTTGCCTGCTTCTAATTGGCCTGCATGATATCTAATTGCACTTTCAAAGTCCCCAAGATATCTGTTTTGAAATATTCTAGCAAGTTGCCAATTCCTATACGAGTAATGGTTACACCAGAGATTTTATTGTCCCTGGTATTCATGTCGCGTTTTGTTGATTTCAGTCTCGTACTGCCCCTTGAGCACCTGATACACAATTTAATAATATCAGCATAATATTCTTAATATATATCACCTTTACCCATAATATTTAATGTCTCTATCCATTGTTCTTTCATCCCTTTAATCATTGTAGTTTTCAACACATTATCAGTCAGGGGTAGATTTACATAGGGGGATCTTTGGAGGCTATATTGGAAGTGCTCTACATACTTTTCCAATCTTTCACTGGGTCTATCTACCATTTGGAATATTTCATCTTTCAAATCACTAGATCTACAATAATCATGATATTTTTTAAGGAATGTGTTTTTCATTTGATCCCAATCACTTATTATTCCTCCACCTAGCCCCATCAACCAACTCAAGGATGTGCCTTTTAATGTAGATGGAAACAAATTTAGTTTTTGGGGGTCAGTGGTATAATAATAACCCGGACATAATACATCAAATTCAAATAGAAATGCATCTAGATCCTCTGATGAGAGCCCATGAAAGGTGGGAACATTTTGCAAAGGGATATCTTTCATAGGAGTGTTGGCAGCTATGTCAACGATGGGGTACTGCAATGTGGAAGTTTGGGGTGATTGTGGATTGTTAGCCATTTGATCAAATATATGCTAGTATCCTTCCGGGATTTCTAGAGCTGGGGAGTTATCCCTAGGGTGTCCCAAAGGGGTGGAAATAATCTTAAAAACACTCCCTCTGTCTGGGATACCAGGTATTCCTTGCTCAATTACTACCTAAGGGGATCTTGGTTCTTCCCCTGTTTCTCCTCCTCCTTCACGAATATCACAAGAGGTGGAAATAATCTTAACAAAACTCTCTCTGTCTAGGATACTGGGTGTTCCTTGTTCAATTAATACCTGATGGGATCTTGGTTCTTCCCCTGTTTCTCCTCCTCCTTCATGAATATTACAAGAATTCCCTTCTTGTGAGGAAATTAGGCATGAATTTTCAATTTCTTGAAAACTCTACTTAGTTCCTACAATTTTGCTATGGACCTCAGTCTAGGCTGCAGATAGTGAGCCTATGGCCTGAAGGGAGACAATAGGTTGTATAGAAGAAACGTTTCAAGGACCTACTGATGGCTGAGATTCGACTTTCTTCAATATTTAGTCTATGAAAGTTTATCGTCCAACCGTCACTGGTCCCTTAGGTTTTTCAGGTTTGGGTAGTGGAATTGGATTGTTTTCTGGTCTTTTCTTCTTAGTCATTCATACAAAAAATTCAAATGTTTACCTCTACCCTAAATTTCTAACAACTCTGCTGGAAAGAAAGCAAGGGAGCAGGCATTTTTCATACTCCGTACGCAGGTTCTTACCTTCCGTTTTTAATACCCAGTTCTCTCTCAATAGGAAATTATCAAAAATACATCACTCTTCATAAATGGCTTACACTCTCCCCGGCAATGGCGCCAAAATGTTGGTTGATAACATGTTCCTTTTTAAACTCCTAATTATCCTCATATTAATTATCAATCTGGGTAAGTATTTCTATTTCAAGAGTGTACACAGTATGTGGCTGCTATTTAAATCAGAGAGTATTGTTTCACAGATTGCAATATATTTTTTTTAATACAAGAGTAAACGTATGCAGCAAGTAATTATAATTGCAATTAAATGAAAACTCAATCCTTTAATGAAATCAAATCCTACAGTATTTCAAATAACAACACTATGAGTGAAGAGTAAAGTAGTGATAACCCTTCTCTTCAAAATTGATTAGATCTAAATCAAATGCATTCTTCAATAAAAAAACAATGTTATCAATTTGAGAGCCTAACAGCAGTAGTTAATACTCATCACAGTTGATCACATTGAGCAGAACAGTTATCTAAGCAAATCAATCCGAAAGCGGAAGTAAACTAAATAAATAACAATATTGTAAATTATATCAAACAGAACTATTTGCTTAACACACGAAAATAATGAACAACAAGGAGATAAAATCACAGAAAGCAATAATTCTATCAAACCATCACACTTGCGATAATTGGAAATGTATGACATAGATGAAGCAGTGAATTCCACAGGAAGTCGGGCCCTTAGCCACCAGCATGCACTTCTAGATTACTTTAGATGATGCGAATCAAAACAACAACTTCAATTAATCATTGAGCTTGAGTCACATTACAATGTAATTTTGTTCTTCAACTATACGGTCTGAAATTATGCTTACAATCTGGAAAAACTACAGGCGTCCCCATATTCCTACAATTGTTTCCTTTTATAGTCAGAAAGGGTAAAAAGTAAACAGTAAATGAAATCCCTCGGGATCGGGAGATTCTGAGGGATTCGTAACCAATTTCCATCTTTAAGACATCTTCTTCTATTTTTTGCCAATCTCATTGATTCATTCTTAGCATTGTTCACAATCGATTCATTCCTTTCTTTGCTTGTCGGATTTCACTGCACCAACATCAGGGAACAACAATCATTCCTTGTCCATTTTCCTGCATGAAGAAGGGTAAACGTTAGTTAAATCACAACTGAAATCATTCCTCGTTTCTCACCATAGTTCCTTAATAGATTAGCACATTAAGACATGAAAAAGATAAGAATTAAGGATAACGAGGATGAACTTACTAGAAAATACATACCCATTTCGTAACCCAACAATACTCAACTAGCTCATAGTTCATCTTATCATACTCAATCCAATGGTCAAACTGAGATAGTGAACAAATTTTTGGAAGCTTATATTCATTGTTTTGTATATGATAAACAAACACAATGGGTCAAGTGGTTACCTCTAGTTGAATGGTGGTATAACACTTCCTTCCATACCACAGCAAAAATGAGCCCATTTACGGCACTTTATGGATGTCATCCACCATCCATCACATAATATTTAAGAGAAAATTCTAAGGTGTAAGAAGTGGAAGATCACATCGAGCGTCAAAAGCAAGTTCTCCAACTCTTAAAGGATAACCTAAATTTGGCACAAAATTGAATGAAAAAATAGGCAGATCAGCATCACAGCGAGAGAATTTTTGGTGTAGGAGACTGGGTATTTTTACAACTACAACCATACAAAAAAATTTCCCTCAAGCAAGCTAAGAAGGATAATAAATTTATCGCCAAAATACTATGGTCCTTACAAGGTTTTGCAAAATATTGGTACTATAAAATACAAATTGTAGCTTCCAATTTCTTTACGAGTGCATCTAGTTTTCCATGTTTCATGTTGAAAGAAGGTTATAGGTGACAAAATTCCAGTTCAAAAAATATTACCAGAACTTGATGAGCAAGGAAAAATCATATTGGAACCTGAAATAGTCACGGAAACAAGAACTTGACAGCTACGAAATCGATCAATTTCATAATATCTCATCAAGTGGAAGAACTTACCCACTTTTAGGACAACTTACCCACTTTCATAGTATTCTACATGGGAGGATGAGAATTTTATACAGAAGTATCCAGAGCTACTCATGTATTGAGGACAACACATTTTTGAAGGAGAGGGGCATGTTAGGTCCCCATATTACTAGTGTAGTCCATTATTGTTATTAGTGTAGCCCCTTATTGTTATTGTTGTACCCCTTTAACCCCCATATTGTTATTATTGTTCCCTTACACTATTATTGTTACGTTGGCTAGGATTATATTGTGACCCCATGGACCCCTATATACAGAAGGAGGTTCTATAATTTGTATCATCCAAGAATTTTTCATTTATGTAATGTATTGGAGGTTTCCCCCTCGAAGTGGGTTATTTCTAAGGCATTGATCTCTCTTTTCTTCTATTTTGGGAGTTGGTTTCATAACAATGCCACTCCCATCCAATACAGATAATCGAATCTCTCTCCCATATGGGGATGAACATCCTTTCTGGCCTATGCGAGTGATCTAGACTTGCATGTGTTTCTCAGAATTGACCAAATGCATGGAAGATTGGTTTCCAGGAGGACATGATAGTAGAGTGGGAAAATTATGGAAAAATTCTATGCATGGTCGGTATCCACTTATCACTTTGACCTCTCTTCCCCTCCCATTCATATAATGCACCTCGCTCATTTGGAAATGGGATGCGCTGTTAAAGCTCAAATTATTCTCTTGGCTTGCCATCCACTATAGAGTCTTAAACTGGGACAATATTCTCAAGAGATCAGATGGTGCCCTCTTTGTAGGTTGTATTTTGAGACTGGCCCTCACCTACTCCTGCATTTTCCTTTTGCCACTAAAATTTGGGTAGATGTTTCAATTATTTTTGGAATGCCTATTCTTAGTAATGTACCCTCCATCTATGACCGCATCCTCCTTTGGAACTATAGAATGAAGTCCTGCAAGACTATCCCTCTCTATGTTCTATGGGGTATCTCGAAAGCCTATATTGCCCTTATTTTTGAAGGCAGAGCTCCGGACTTCAAATCGGTTGCTATAGGTATAGTGGCATTCTTCCAAGCGATTGGCCCTTGGAAACCCAAAATTCCTCATCGATCTATCTCTTATTTTGATGTGAAGGGAAATTATCCAATATGTTTCTTTGATGGGGCTTCCTCCAGTGGTGACTGTGGCTATGGGGTTGTTATTCATTTTGACCTAGCTCTTCACTTCCATTTCTCCTCATATGGCAGTAGAGGAGACAATTGTAGGGTTGAGATATTATGTCTTTGGGGCGGCATGCAATGCACTTCCTCGCTTGGCATTGACACAATATTACTCATTGGTGATTCCTTATCCATGATTAACTAGGAGAAAGGTAGTTGGTCTCTTGATGTCCCTGATCTCTGCAACTAGATGATGTCAAATAGGAATCTCCTCCCTCTAATCCCAGAAATCTCCTTTAGGCATTTTTATGGGGAGATAAAATCGAAGGCAGATTCAATTTCCACTCTAGGCCTCTCCTTCTACCCTGGGTTCATGTTCTTTGAACTCTTTTCTGGAGGTTGGACCAGGGTTTTTTTTTTTAAATCTAGTCCCTCCCGTGCTTCTTATTTTTTTGTTTCCTTTTTTCCATTGAACATAATGGATTTTTGCTGGTTTCCCCTGTTTATGACTTCTTTTTTGCTGGTGTAGGTGATGTATCTTTACTTTCTTTGGATCGATGAATTTATAGCACAATGAATTATGTCATGTGACAGATGCTAGTGGAACAGACTTAATCTTGTCTGCAGTCTATCTTGCCGAGAATCGTGAATGTGTAAAACTTTCTCTTTATTGAATGGAAAGTCTATTTGAAGTCTGAAAAAAATATGAATATTCAACAAATAGATTACAGAAGAGCTCAATACTCCTATATAGTCTAGCCTATTAGGAATCAGTTTGATATAGAGAGTTTAGGGATATACGTCTCAAATATGGTATTAATCAGTTTGACACTGAATAACGCAAAGATGTAAATATTCTAATATTTTAAATGTAAACATTTGAAAATAATAGAGAGATTAGGGATATACATCTAACATATGATATTAATCGTCAAAAACGTGGTTATATTGTTTATCTCTTGAAGGCTGAGTAAATACAGTTTGGGTAGGTTACATCATACTATGGAGCAGGTATGAGGTGATGATGATAAAGAGATAAGAGGAATGCCTTTCCAATATTCAGTGAAGGCCAAGGAAATGAGGCCAATCATGGAAAAATGCCCATTCCACATTTCTGCTCCAACAGACATTATTGGTTGTGATTTTCTCTCTGTGGAGACTCCCTTGAACATGGGTATCATCGAAGCAAGCGTAAGGATAACCGCACTCCCAAGAAAAAATGGAACCCCTCCGCTGGCGAGCTCCCTCCCACTCGCAATCTCCACCCCTAGAGCTGAGACGAACCCAAGCATGGTGAATCTCCCATTTATGGTCTCCGGCGCTGGCCCATCGAAAGAAAACACATCCCCAAACTTGGTGCCAACCTACATTATAGCTGCCATTTTATTTGAGTGCATGATGATATGAATAAGTACTTTCCGTACTGCATGTAAAAATGAGCACGAACTTGATTACTGTTTTAGTGGAAGAAGGAGAAATGGGGGTTTTGGACTCAGTAGAGGGCTTATATTCCTTTGGTTGTGGATCTGGATGTAAGTCAAGTGGAAGAACATGGTGGATGTCAATAGCAGAAACACATAGGGTATGCAGTTCAACATATAATTCAATAACAATATTGAGTATGATGACAGTTATGAAAAAATGAAGATTCGTGCACGAAAGTTAATTATAGTTACCTTCACCATGCACTTAACGCGAATGCCCCTGGAAGTCAGCACAACAATATTCTAAATTTTCCTAAATGGTACTTTTGACCTATCCGCTGGCGTCCATTGTGTGAGGGATGCTCCATTCATGGCCATTAATGATACATTCACAACGGCCATTGATAATGAATACTATGTATATCAAATAACTCTAATGAAAACTACTGAAGTAACTAATTTATATGGAAGAATAGCCACAATTGATCTGCATTAAGACTTGAGGTCTATTTTTCATGATATATACAATAGTGTGCAAGCTAGCTTTCAGAAACATGAAAATTTGAGAACATTGGTTCAACGGAAACCCTGTGAGCCAAGTTGAGGTTTCTCTTCCTCACTGTATGTTTCCATGTGGTTGGATTAAACATTGGCCACGCTGATCCTCGAATGAGATTTGGAACAACCCCATATTTCTCTTCCTCACAATAGGCCTCCACATTGTTGGATAAGAAACAGAGACGTAGATCCTCGAATGACTCTATGTATATCCAAGAGGGACATATAAGGATTAGTAAGGGCGTTCTCTGTGCAATTTTTGAAAAACATTTAGTATAATCCTAATCCAATTTCAAATTACTTTACATTTTTTTATTTTTTATATGAATTATATTGTAGGAATCAAAATCTTATTATATCAATTTGTAGGAACCAAATTATATGAGATGTCAATCTGTGCTATTGCTTTGTTGGCACCAACCTACATGAGACACCAATCCCCTCTATTAATTTGTAGGAAACAATCTACATGAGACATAAATCCATTATATCTATTTGCAAGAACAAACCTACAAGAGACACCAATCCCCTCTATTAAAAATATTTATAGGCACCAACCATCATGTGTGCTTCTTCACAATGTCTATTAGTAGCTTTTTCTTTCACCAAGTCTACCTTTTGATTCTACCTTAACAAAGTCTACTTGTTGCTTCCACCTTCACTGGGCCTCTTCATCGCTTCTAACATCAACATGTCTACCTATTTATTCTCCTTTCACCATAGAATATTCTCTGAGAACTTGTTATTTTATGGTTCTTCTTAAGAACAAACTTGTTCAACATTCCAGACATTCAATTTTGAAAATATGGTTCTAAATTTTCTACCATATGTACCAGAAAATATATTTTATGTCTCCATAATATTTTCATGAGATCTCTTATCTCTCTCCTCGAAATTTAATAGCCTGAAACATCTCAGAAAGAAAGTTATAGTGAAAATTCCAAGCTCACCATTTCGAAGCATGATTGAGGAGCATTTACGAACGCTAATTTCCATAGATAGAATATCCAAGATTATAGAAAAACAAGTTTTGAAATTTCTTGATCCATTTGAATATTGGTGGCCACTCGCCTATTCCATTTGGGGCCTCACCATTATTACTTTCAGTTTTTCAGTTTCATTAATTATAGCACAATTTACTATTTTTAGCAGTTTTCTAAAGCCGTTTTCAAGCGCTAAACTACATTTTTGGGAAAATTGGTTTCAACATGGAAGGAACAACATCAAATTTCCTTCCATATTTCTCACATTAAAATTTGTAGTCCTCGGATATATATTTCTAACGAGGTATTGCACACGTCAAACGAAGATCGTATGCCAAAGTTACGTCCCCGGGAAGTTGATGTACAAATTTACCCAAACGGGGCCCATAGTTTTGGCACTTCATCTCCTAGGATTATTATTTTGGATGTTTAGGGTTTTCCATTGTCTCTCAATAATAAATAGGCCCTCAAGCTTCATTGTAACATGGTTCAGAGGCCTGTATCCACCACATCTCTTCTCAGAGACAAGATACCAGTGCCCTATCTAGTTTATTTCCATTCTTTTTGTATGCATATTTCAGTTATTTGTTATTAATGAAATGAAGTTGTATTTCTCATGCATCTCAAATTTTATGGGTATTTGTATATTTCATTGTGTTCCTGCATAAATCTGGATCTGTGGTATCAGAGTGGTCTGCTCTTTCTTGATCCTTCTTTGCATGTCCCCAATGAGGTCGGGGTATAATGATTTAGGGCTCGATCTGGTTGAACCTTTGGAAGATTAGTCTCACAAACCCGAATGACCACCCATGGGGGAAGAACAGAAATATGAGGGAGTAGGAGACCCAATCAAAATATTTCTCAAGGATTCCCTCCAGAAACAAAGGAATGCGATGATGGGTAACTTTGCCCAGATCCTTCAACGGGTGCCCACTGACGACGCATCTACATCCAGCAGCCACTTTGGAGCCACCACTCCTTTTACGGTACAATAAGCTTTGACATTACCATATTTGAGGTCCAAATAGATGCAAAGAACATAGATATATGGTTGAATATATTAGAAGGATATTTATTGGTTCATGACTTTTTTGACCAAGAGAAGATTATTTTTTCACTCCTTAATGCCACCCCCTATGTCAAGGACTAGCAGGAAACCTACTGTGAGAAAAATAACAAGGGGAAACCCTCTCTATTCTCGGTCATACCCACATATAATTATTTCTCAGATGCCATCAAGGAACAATCTTATCCTGTGGGGAGCTATGAGGACAAGTACATACAATGGACTACATTGTAGCATCAAAAGGGATCTAAATGTGCATCAGTTGACGAATCTAGAATTAGAGAAAAATTTGGTGCTAAAGTACTGCAGTTTTATGCACAGATAAATTTAGTGGGAAATGGAGTTCCTCGACATCTCCTCGCTTGGTACAACATACTGTTATGCTGCCAAGATTAAGTAGAAATTCAAACAAAAGAAGCGAAACTTTAGATCTATGAATCAAAAGTAAGGGAAAGGTGCCCCCAAACCATAGAACAAAGGACAAAGCCAAGGCATGACGACCAAAGACAACTTGCCAAAGCCACAAGCAAAGAAAAACACCGTGAAGCTGAAGAAGAACATGGGAAAGTGGTGTGAGTTCCATAAGAGCTCCACTCACAACACGAGTTTTGGGCCAAGCAGTCACTAGTGCTCAAGATTAAGGATGTTGAATCATATGTATGCTCTAACTCTGAATCAAATGCATGCTCTAACCCTGATAAGGGGAAGGAAAAATGGATGCAAATTATCGATGTGGATCCCAATGCCACCGTTTCCACCATAAATATCTAGAAGGAGGAAATAGAAGATCCAGAGGAGGAGGAACGTCTCTTCCACTCCCAAATCTGCGTAAAGGGTTACCCTATAGAGTTCATTGTCGATAGTGGGAGCCAAAAGAACCTCATTTCAGCAGAGGTTGTGAAGTATTTGGGTTTGCCTACCAAAACACACCCACATTTGTACACCATCGGGTGGCTTCACCAAGGATGGGATCTCCGTGTCAACCAGCAGTGTTGCCTTCCCTACAACACAAAGCCCTTCATGGATGAGGTATTATGTGACATAGATCCTCTTGATGTTTGTGATGTATTATTAGGCCAACCAAACTTGTGGAAGTGACATGTTGTGTATGTGTCTCGAACTTGCACTGTTATTTTTACTTTGGGCAACAAGTTGTACAGGATACCAGAGGTAGCATCGCCTGCCGCTATCTCTTTGGTTACTGCAAAAAATGCAGTAAGCACAGTTCCAAAACTAGAAAATTATTTTTCCTGATGATATGCCCTCAGGAAAGAAGAAGACCGTGGCCATGACCTCCAGACATGGCTCCTCCGCATGAAAAAAACAACTAAACAAGGTCGTGGAGGAGTACGGGGACATCTTCACCACACCCGCAAGGGTACCTCTACACTATCAGGTCAAGAACCCCATCAATCTGAGCCCAGTTGTGTCACTACCCAATTGAATGATCCATCATTGCTCTATTCTGGAGAAAAATGAAATCAAGAGGCAAATTCGGGAGGTGTTGCAGATAGGTCACATTCGACCGAGTTCATCGCCCTGATCATGTTGGTGCAAAAGAATGATGAGACTTGGAGACTTTGTATTAACTATTGAGCGCTAAAAAATATCACTGTCTAGAATAGGTGCCTGACCCCACGTATTGATGACCTTCTAGAACAAATCAAAGGGGAAAAATATTTCAGTAAGATCGACTTGAAGTTTAGCTATCACCAAGTACCAATGAACCCTCCGATGTGTGGAAGATAGCCTTCAAGGCCAAGGACGGCCTTTTTGAATGGTTGGTCATGCCTTTCAAGCTAACGAATGCTCCCGCAACCTTAATGAGGGTGATAGGTGACATATTTTAGCCATTCGCCAACTAATTTGCAGTAATTTACTTGGATGACATCCTGATGAGCACCTCCACCACATCCAAGAAGTCCTCCAAATACTGTGTTAACACAAGTTGTGTCCCAATTTGGAGAAGTGCACTTTTGGCATGACCTCGGTTTAGTATCTGGGGTACATTATTGATGAACAATGGGTGCATGTGCATCTAACCATGATTCAAGTCATTCAATATTTTCCAGCCCCAACCACTCTAACAAATCTTCACAGCTTTCTGGGTCTTGCTAATTTCTATTATAGTTTTGTATTGGGATTCTCTCACATCACTTGGTTCTTGAGTCGAGTCACCAAGGGAGGAGTGAAAGAACAATTCTTTTGGCCATAATATCAATCGAAGGTGTTCATAGAATTGAAACATTGCCTCTCCTCTGCCACAATGCTCACATAAACAGACCTATAAAAACCATTTGAGATCAAGATAGATGCCTCTAACTATGCTATTGGGGAAGTTTTTACTCAACATGGACATCTAGTGGCATATCACAGTGAGACACTTTCTGACACAGTCCGCAAGTATCCCACTTATGACAAAGAAATTTATTCCATTGTGGAGGCTTTTTGACAATGGAAGAATTACATTTTGGGGAAGGAAATGGTCATCCACACAGACCACCGACCCCTGCAATTCATACATACACAAGGGAGGTTGCAAAACGATCATCATCAAAAGTGGTCCACATATCTGCAACAGTCTTATTTGAACATCAAGTACAATAAGGGAGGCACCAATAATGTTGCATACTTCCTCATTTGACCAGCAATCATGACACTAACCACCATTCTCAACTCTTGTCGGAATGAGACTTTTTATTGGCTTCTCCTCTACAAGAGAGATCTAGACTTCGGCCACAGATACTAGAAACTCTTGGAGGGTACCTGAGTTCCAAATTTTCACCTTCGAGATGCACTACTATGTCACCTTGGACACCTTTGTGTTCCTTCAAGGGAGCGTGCTAAGATTATTTGGGAAGAGCACCACAATCAGGTCGCTGGGCATTTCAGGGTTGACAAAATAGTGGCAGTAATGTAGAAGTATTTCTATTGGTCGAAAATTTGATAGTATGTCAAGAAGCACATCAGATCTCGCATTGCTTGCACTATTGCCAAACATATCATCAAGAAGCAAGACCTCTATACTCCGCTACCTACCCCTAGTCGAGCTTGGGAATCCATATCCATGGATTACATGTCAAGCCTTCGTTATACTAAGCATGGAAACGAGTGTGGTTTCATGGTCATCGACATATTCTTGAAGATGGCCATTATGGTGGCCTGCAAGAAGAATATCACAGTAGAAGCCATGGCTAATCTCTTCTTTGAATGAGTGTGGGTGCAATTTGGGATTCCACAGTCTATCATCTCATATGGGAATAACAATTTCCTCAACACATTTTAGTCCAGAATATGGTCAATGTTGGACACCAAGTTCATCAAGTCCACAACTTTCCATCCCTAAACTGATGGAAAAATAGAGGTCGTCAACAGGATATTCGTACACATTCTGCCCGTGTACAATTCAAAGCATCTAGGCACATGGGATGAGAGCCTTCCCTATGTACAAAAAACTATAACTGGGCTCTCCACAACTGAATGGGCCATGACCCCTTCCATATGGGCTTGGGATTCCAACCACTATGTCCCATTGATGTAGCGATGTGGTTTGCGGTTACTCAAGCTGATTCGGCTCATGTCCAGTTTGAAGTTGACAAGCCGAACAACTTCATTAAGCGCATTCAACAGATCCACCAATAGGTTCATGACATGTTGGACAAAGCCAATGCTAAGTACAAGAAACAACATGATCAACATAGGATACCACACAAATTCCAAGTGGGCGAAAAAGTGTGGCTACATTTAAAGATGGGGCGCCTCATTGGACCCCACCTAATGGCAGTGTGGGTGCAGGCGTTAAGGAGAGCTGCTCAAACTTTGTCAAAATGTTTTCTAATTCAGGAGGAATTAACTCTTGGTCTTATATTCCACTATCGTTCATCAAACATTATTAAGTTTGTTTGATAAAAACTAATAAAAGACCTTCGGAAGCAAAAATTCCCTTCTATCCTTTGAAAAACATTATAACTTACTTTTATAACATTCGGAAGAAAAAAATCCCCTTTTACCCTTAAAAAAATGTTAACCCTTTGGAATCCTTAGACCTTCACAAATATTATAATGCACATTATAATATGTAATGACCTTCGGAAATAACATTCAAGACCTTTGGAAATGAATATTTAAAACCCTCGGCAATGTAATATTATAATGTGCTTTAAACAATGTTTAAAGCCTTTCGGCCTCATATATCCATATTTTAAAGCTTAATAACACTCTGCTGCATAATAAGTCGTGTCCATACCTTATTTTAAACCTCCACACAGCATTCCACGTGATTACCGTCGGATCTAATACTTTCATGATCGAACAGCTATCGTGTAAAATCGACCCCTAGACTTTAACAATCAAAAGCTACGCGAAATCAGTGGTTTTTCCACCGTGACATGTCGGCATATGATACGATCGCGTTCGAATTGAATAAAACCGCTCACAACCCAAAGGCTATGCGAAAACAGTGGCGTGGTTTCTCAAAACCACTTAACCAACAAACTCTGTTTAAATTGCATTTGAAGCCAGATTTCCACCATTTCTTTAGTTTTAACTTCATTTCTTCTTAGAAGCGTCCCTTTCCCTTGCATAACTTTGATAACCATAGATCATTTAACACTACTTGATCTCAAGCAAATGAAGCAAAATTATTTAAATTCCTCTTAATCCTTATTACAGAAGTTAAATACATTCAAATCCTCCTTCACACAGAGACAAATCGCTCTCAATTTCTACACAAAATATATAAAAATCAAATGGATTTTTGAAAGTTGAAACCCTCTGGGACATTGCCAAGGATACACAGATAAACAAAAATCTGCAATTTTATTAAAACAGTGGGAAAACCTCTCAATCAATTCTTCTACGACCAAATTCCAAATTATTTCTTTGCAGAGGTTACATTTATAAGTTTTTACATAATAGTCGACCTCCTCTTTGAGGATCAAATTCTCCTATTTTAGAAAAAATCCTAATTACATAATATCTTCCCTAAATCTATCAACTGAAGCTAACTATGCTGAAACAAATCTAAAATTGTTCAATCCTCTTAAATACTAGTTCAAACCTATCTATTACAACTGTAAATTGACATCTAAAGGTACCAACACCTTTTCTTGTAACATTTTTTGGATTTTTGGAATAATTAATGAAGCCTTTTGTCTCTAAGCCTTGTGCCCCTGCATCAGACTCCCGAGGACAAAAATTGTCATGGGATCCTGTCTATGAGCTCCTCCGTATAACTTCCCAATTTCTACAGGATGGTTTATGTCATCCAGGTAGCATCATCAATTGGTTGATCCTTCCACTTAATCAAGTATTGAAAATACTCTTGTCCCCTAGCCTTCTTAAACACTTTCTTGTCTAAGATCCTCTCTGGCTGTAGTGTCTTTGCTATGGGTAATTGTTCTAACTATTCAATATTTTCTTTGTCTTCTGGTCTATCATATGTGCCACCATCTTCATATTTGTACAAATCAGCAACATTGAATATGGGAGATATTCCAATATCAGAAGGTAATTCAATTTCATAAGCATTTGCAGAAAAATTTCTCAATATCCTGCATGGTCCTATCTTTTTGAGTTTTAATTTGTTATACTGCTTCTTTGGAAATATTTCTTTTATTAAGTGTGCCAAAACCAAATCACCAACTTCAAAATTAACTTCTCTTTTTCTCAAATCTGCACTGTTCTTGTACTTGATGTTTTTTTCTTGTAGCTGCTGCTTTACCTGTTCATGTATTGCTTGAATTTCTGAAGCAAACTCCTCTCCTTCAACACTTCTCATTTCTGCTTTTCCCAAGTTCCTTAATTCAGATACTCCTCTTGGGTGCATCCCATAAACTATATGGAATGGACTCTACCCTATACTTCTGTTAGGTGAATCATTATATGCATACTCTGCCTATGGTAAAATATTATCCCACTCTTTAGGATGTTCTCGTGCAAGGCTTCTCAAAAGATTACCCAAACATATGTTCACTACTTCAGTATTCCCATCAGTTTGAGGGCGATAAGCTGAGCTGAAACTCAGTTTAGTACCAAGCTTCTTCCACAATGTCCTCCAAAAATGACCAAAAAATCTGGTATCTCTATCAGAAACAATACTTTTAGGTAACCCATGTAATCTGACAATCTCCTTGAAAAACAAATTGGCAACATGAGTAGCATCACTGGTTTTATAACATGGAATAAAATGTGCCATTTTTTAAAATCTATCAACTGCAACATAAATTGCATCATTCCCTCTCTATGTATTAGGCAATCCCAAAACAAAATCCATACTTACCATATCCCAAGGTCTGTCTGGAATAGGTAATGGAATGTACAAACCTGCATTTTGACTTTTCCCTTTTCCATATTGACAAATTTTACAATTCTTCACACACTTTTCCACTTCAGATCTCATCTTTGGCCAAAAATAAAAATGACTTAGTTGCTCATAAGTCTTATCAACACCAAAATGTCCAGCAAGTCCACCACTATGTTTCTCCTTGACTAAATTTTCTCTCATAAAACAATTTGGTGTGCACAACTGATTTATTTTGAACAATAAACCCCCTTGCAAGAAATAATATAACCACTGACTTCTGTCTAACAAAACATAAATCCAAATCTGTTTTATAGAGTTCTTTAAGAAAATCAAAACCTAACACTTAAATTTGACTTTCTTGAACAAGAATGATTTTTCTACTCAAGGCATCAGCTACTTTTTTTGCTTGACCACTTATATGCTTCAATACAAAGTTAAAAATTTGAATATATTCAACCCATTTTTCATGTTTTTGATTCAATTTAGGTTGTAGTATAATATACTGTAAAGCATGATTATCTTAATATAGTGCAAATTCTTTAGACATTAAATAATGTCTCCACTTCTTCAATGATTGTACAATTGCATAAAATTCCTTGTCATAAGAAGATTACTTTCTTCTTGTCTCATTCAGCTTCTCACTGAAATATTCTACAGGCCTATCTTCTTGACTTAATACAACTCCAATAGCTTCTCTACTAGCATCACATTTTACTTGAAATGGTTTGTTAAAATCAGGAAAAACTAAGACATGTTTCTTAGTTATCTTTTGCTTCAAGAACTGAAAATTCCTTTCATCTTCAGTAGTCCACTTGAATGGTTTTTTGTCCTTCTTTATGGTTTCAATGATAGGTGCATTGATATTACTAAAATTCCTTATGAATTTTCTATAAAAACTAGCAAGACCATAAAAACTTCTTACCTCAAAAACATTTTTAGGTGAAGGCCACTCCACAATTGCCTTTATCTTCTCTGGATCCATTTTTAGTCCTTCAGCAGAAACAACAAAACCTAGATATGCCAATTCTTCTTTCATGAATGAACATTTCTTTAAATTTATCAGTAACTTCTCTTGACGTAACTTCCTTAAGACATAATTAATATGTCTCAGGTGTTCTTCCTTTGTTTTGATGTAAATTAATATATCATCTAGATATACTATTTCAAATTTATTAATAAATTCCTTTAATACTTCATTCATAAGCCTCATAAAGGTGTTTGGTGAATTTGATAAACCAAAAGGAATTACCATCCATTCATGCAATCCCTCATTTGTTTTAAAAGTTGTTTTCCATTCATCACCTTCCCTTATCCTAACTTGATGATACCCACTTTTCAAATCTAGTTTTGAAAAATATTTTTCTCCACTCAAACAATCCATCAAACCTTCAATTCTAGGCAAAGGAAATCTATACTTGATTGTTATCTTGTTGATTGCTCTTGAATCAGTGCACATTCTCTAACCTCCATATTTCTTCGGGCTTAATACTGTAGGTACTGCAAAAGGACTCAAACTTTCTCTGATCAAAACTTTGTCAACCAATTCTTGTACTTACTTTCTGATTTCTTCATTTTCTATAGGAGTCATTCTGTAAGCTGCTTTGTTTGGAAAATTTTATCACGGAATCAAATCTATCTGATTTTTTATTCTTCTCACAGGTGGTAATTCATTAGGAAAATCATCCACAATAATATCACAATAATTCTCCAACATTTCTTGAATTTAAATTGGCAAATCATAAATTTTAGTAGAAGTAAATACTACCTTAGGTTTGAAACTAAAGAAAAATTTGCCTCATCATCTTCAATCTGCTACAAGTATTCTTTTCCACTCAACAATAAAGAATTTGGATCAGAATTTTTACTTGATGCACCTTCTTCTTCCATAGGTAGCAATTTTTGATTCATACCATCTTTGAAAAACTTGTAATTGTTTCTCTTTCCATCATGTACTGCTGGTCTGTCATACTTCCAAGGTCTACGCACCAATATGTGACACACATCCATAGGCATCACATCACACATGATTTTATCTTTGTAGCTGCCCATTTGCAATTTTATTTCACATTGTTCCTTTACTATCGGTTGATGCCCCTTCTGAAGCCATGACACCTTGTAGGGTGTTCGATGCTCCCTTATCTTCAATTTCAACTTCTCTATCACCTCCGCAAAGACAAAATTATTTGTACTGCCACTATCAATTACCAATTGATAGAATTTCCCTTGAACTTTGCACACACTTCTAAACAAAGTCTTTCTCTATGTTGGTTCAACAACTTCCTTTGTTTGTTTTAACAAAACCTTGTTAACCACCAAATATTCTCCCTTCTCTGGCACAATTTCTTTCTCTGTTTCAGGAACCTTTCCAGCTTCTTCTCTAGTCTGAGCAAAAATTACATTTCTCTAGTTTGTCCCCACATTGCCTTTCTCTAGACATTCATAGGCGCTATGTCCTAATTTGTTACATATGTAACATCTGACTTCTCTTCCTCTGTTTCTGCCTCCTCTTCCTCTGTAAGGACTCCTTCTGCCACTTGTATCATCTTCTGTGGGTGCATACTGAGGTGAGCTACTACTAGCTCCATCTCTTGTTGTTGTAGATCTTCCTCTACCACCTTGACTTCCTCTTCCTCGGAAAGTACCTCTTCCTTTGGAAGATTGATTTCTTAGGAGTTTTTCTTAAGCTTTTAAGGCCATCTGGTAAGCCTCTTCTATTGTCTTAGGAGACAATATACTTATCTCATCTTGAATATCCATTCTAAGACCATTTATGTACCTGGCAATCTTCTCTGTTGTATCTTGAATTTTTCCTGCTCTTATGCTCACTTTGTAAAATTCTTCTGTGTATTCTTTTACTGTCATTAATCTTTGTCTAAGATTCTGCATTTGTCTAAATAATGAAAGCTGATAATCACTAGGAAAAATCTTACCTCTCAGCTTTGCTACCATTCTGTTCCAATTCTTGATTGGTTGCTTACCAACTCTCCTTCTCTCTGCTTGCACTCCATCCCACCAAAGTGTTGCATGTACTTTCAACCTTGTGACAACAAACTTAACTCTCCTTTCTTCACCCATATCTTCATAATCAAAGCATTTATTCATTTCATTGATCCATTCTATCAACTCTTCTAGATTCAATCCTCCTGCAAAAGCTGATACTTCAAGTCTAGGCTTGGATGTAGATCCTAAAACTGATTTAAATAATCTCATAGCAGGAGTAAGCTTAATATTTTCTTCTTCTTCTTCAGCTTCAAGTTCACTGATATCTTCAAGATCTCTCTGCTGTCCTACTTCAATTTCTTCCAATCTGGTTTGAATTTGCTGCATAGTCTCTAATACTTCAACATTTGCAACTGGTCTACCTCTTCTTCTACCAGCACCACCTCTACCAATTATGACAGCCATGCTGGATTGATTTTTCTGAATTTTGGAAGCCTGTTCAGTGTCTAAAAAATGCTCTAAACACTGCACTGATACCACAAATGATGGAAGTGTGGGTGCAGGCATTAAGGAGATCTGCTCAAACTTAGTCAAAATGTTTTCTAATTCAGGAGGAATTAGCTCTTGGTCTTCTATTCCACTCTTAGTCATCAAACATTATTAAGTTTGTTTGATAAAAACTAATAAAATAACTTCCGAAGAAAAAAGTCCCTTCTATCCTTTGGAAAACATTATAACTCACTTTTATAACATTCGGAAGAAAAAATCCCCTTTTACCCTTAAAACAATGTTAACCGTTCGGAATCCTTAGAAATTTAGAAATATTATAATGCACATTATAATATGTAATGACCTTCGGAAATAATGTTAAAAACCTTCGGAAATGAATATTTAAAACCCTCAACAATGTAATATTATAATGTGCTTTAAAATTTTTTTAAAGCCTTTAGGCCTCATATATCGAGATTTCAAACCTTAATAATACTCTGCTACATAAAAATTCGGGTCCATACCTTGTTTTAAACCTCCACGCAGCTTTCCACGTGATTATCGTCGGATGTCCGACTTTCAAGATCAAACGGCTATCGCGTTCAATCAACCCCCGGAATTTAACAATCAAAAGCTACGTGAAATCAGTGGTTTTTCCACCGTGACGTGTCGGCATACGATACGATCACGTTCGAATTTAATAAAACCACTCACAACCCAAAGGATATGCGAAAACAGTGGTTTGGTTTCTCAAAACCACTTAACCTGCAAACTCTATCTAAATTGCGTTTGAAGCCATATTTTCGCCATTTCTTTGGTTTTAACTTCAGTTCTTCTTAGAAGCCTCCCTTTCCATTGTGTAACTCTGATAACCATAGATCATTTAACATTACCCGATCTGAAGCAAACGGACCAGAATTATTTAAATTCTCTGAATCCTTATTATAGAAGTTAAATACATTCAAATCCTCCTTCACACGGAGACAAATCACTCTCAATTTCTACACAGAATATATAAAAATCAAATGGATTTTCGAAGGGTGAAACCCTCCGGGAAATTGCCAAGGATACATAGATAAACAAAAACTACAATTTTATTAAAATAGAGGGAAAACCTCTCACTCAATTCTTCTACGACCAAATTCCGAATTCTTCCTTTGCAGAGGTTACATTTATAGGTTTTTACATTACAATTTACCTCCTCTTTGAGTATCTAACTCTCCTATTTTAGACAAAATCCTAATTACATAATATCTTCCCTAAATCTATCAACTGAAGCTAAATATGCTGAAACAAATCTAAAACTGTTCAATCCTCCTAAATACTAGTTCAACCCTATCTATTACAACTGTAAATTGACAACTAAAGGTACCAACACCTTTGCTTGTAGAATTTTTTGGATTTTTGGAATAATTAATGAAGCCTTTTTTCTCTAAGCCTTATGTCCCTGCATCACCACCGCAAGCTTCACCCGCTCTGACATGGGTCGTACAACATCCCTAAGGTTGTAGGATCCAATGCGTTCGAGCTCAGTATTCCACCATTCCTTGGTATGCACCCAGTGTTCAATGTGGACAGCCTTCAGCCCTACTTCCCACTTCTACTAGACACCTATGACATTGTATCACAACTCACATAAATAGATTTAAATCTAGATTGCATGGAACAGGTCACCATGGATCTTATCATGTGCATGCAAAGGATAATAAACTATAGGAAACCACCTAATGTAGTGGTTTCTAGTTAGTTATGCTTGAATTAATGATGATATTCCTTTATAAAATATTATCAATGGACATAATATGAACTCCCTTGTTGCCATTGAGTAAGGGATGAACACTGTTAGTATGAATCCTTCGTCGAAGTGTACGAAAAAGGACCACTTTAGCTACGCATAACTAATAGCCCTAACAACAAAAGTGGCTGCCAATATCTTCAGATCTGCGGTTAGTTGAACATAAAAGAGCTGCAAAAACCAGATCTATGCATGGAAAGACATTAAGCAGAAAAAACAAGGGTTTGCTCTATATACCAATAGACAAGACAAGAACAATTTTTGAAAGAATTTTTTATATTAATGGGGGCACCTGAGGAAAACAAGAAGGTGTATCCAATTCTCTCAAGAATATTCATGTCAAGTCTCAAGACTGCATTCATATTTTCTCTCTGTTGGTGTAGAAAGCCTCCACACAAAGAAAAAACTTAAAAGTGAGTACCACTAAAGAAATGGCGAAAATGGTGACTATGTATAGATCCAGAGTGATCTAATAGGCAACAAAAGGTGAAGAATGAAGGGGAAAACCCTCCTATTTATAACAAAATATTGCGTCATTCTAGATCTTGGTGCATGATTAAAATAATGTTAATCAAATCTAGATCCACCTCTATGGAATATTTTATTATTATTTGTTGGAGGGAAAGGGTGTTTGACTTGGGTCAAATCCCTTGATTAGTGAAGAATAAATAAATAAATGATTTATTTATCTTTTTAAGGAAGGGGAAGAAGATAATCAATAAATAACATTTATTTGAATGTTTAAGGAAGTGGTTGAAAGATGATCAAATAAATAATGATTTATTTAATTATTTATGGGTGATTTAGTCATATTTACCAAGGAATATTATTTAAATAAGATTTAAATAATTATTCCTAGAAAATAATAAGATAAATAAAGATTTATCTAATTAATTTCTTTGTTTTGGGTTAAACATGACCAGGAATAATAATTAAATTATTGTTTAATTAATTATTCCATGAGGAAAATCAAACAATATGGGTTTGCTTAATATTTTCTTTTGTTTTATCAATATAGGAAAGCAGCTTTAATTTAAAACTGTCTTACATGGTGTACTTTGGGTCCATCTAATGATAATGTTAAGGACCAAAAAATGGTGTAAATGTATTGCCCTCAGTCAGTAAGGAAAATGTATAAATCAGATATCTAAGTATTGTAAGAACCTAATCACTAGACAACAAAAAGGGTGTGAAGGGTGTCGCAGAGAGAAAGGAGGATAGTGCACAAGGACTAGACCCCGAGAGACTGGACTCGGCAGTGCAAATGTGTCTCTTTTTATGAGAGGGTACCTGTGGCTTTAAGGCGGGTGGGGGAGGTATACTCTATGCCCTACATTTAAAGTAATAAAAGAATAGTGTGTTCCAAAGAACAAGGGACCGAACCATAAAGTACAGCTGGCATAATCATGAGCCAGATAAAAATACAATGAGGAATCCCACATACATGCTATGCCTGGGATAACAGCCAGGACTTGTACAATAATATCTGAGTACATGAGATACAAATACAACCCAAATGCCCCCTATAAATGGGGAAGGGCTCACAAAAATTTGACTGAGACATGCAAGTCGAAGAGGCGCTGCAAGTGGCTACGGCCAACATCATCAAATATCTGGAGCTGCATCGAAGGCTGCAAAGAAGAGGTCATCTGGGCATGTGGGGGGCTACCTGCAGGGCCACCCCCTCATGAGGGTTGAAACATCTCACACACACCTGGGAATCATTAAGAGCTGCTGCTGGATCACTGGACCATCAAGTATACGAATCTCGATCATGCTGAAAGGAGCTGGAGAAACAATCAAGTCAAAGGGAAAGGAGATATCCCTTTGCCTGATCTGAGGCACCGAACAAGAGTGAAAGCTGGAACCAAGGTACACCGCCCTCTAGACCTGGCTTCTGGAATGAATAAGCTGATGTCGACAGAAGGAGGTCCACCATAGTTGAGGAAATGAGAGACCTTCAACTAAGGCATGAGAGAAAAGAGTAGAGCGATGGACAGACTGACACTAATGATGATAGTGAAGTGGAAAGGAATGAGTAGCTAATGGACGACTTCCCTTGCTAGAGCATAAAGGGCACGAATGACATGGCAGCGACTGACACAACATCATCAGGGATGGGGGACAGTGGAACTGAAGGTCATAATGTGCGACACAAGAGAGAGACCAAGCAATGACGGATGGAGGGCTATATTGGGGTACAAAGGGACTCGGTATAGACTCCATGGAAGGAATGATGACTCAAATTGGATGCTCTAAACAAGGGCGACTCGATGGTGCTGCCACACAGTAAAGGCCCCAATGGGGGACCGTGGAAACATGAGTACATGATGGGAAATCATGACAAAAATCGACACGAACGAAGACAAGTAATGAGGCAAGATGGTGCCCCAAGTACAAGTGTCGTAAGTGAGGAAATTCGATTTTAAGGAGGGGTGAAGTGACCCTTCTTGGACAAAATGTGTCCTGGTGAAGTATTAGAACACACAAAACTAACAGATACCCATTTGAGGGCTCGGTGAGAGCTTTCCAACGGTGCAGACATTCGTCAAATAGGGCTACGGTGTGGTCGCAGCTGTCGAAAGAAGAAACAGGGGTTCTCTTTTAATAAGGAAATTTTCCCTCCAAAATCACTCATTTGCTATTGTTGCTGTGGTGAATGTGGAGAGGAGAGTAGGCCCTAAATCTTGCGGCGACCGTAGCGGACAAACCGACCGTTGGAATCAAGATCCGTCAGTTGCAGGTAGGAGGCCTAACCTTTCTCTTGCATTTCGATGGATTAAGTTTTCAGTTTAGGGCCCAGAAATCCAGAAACAGCCCCTCCTTCATCTCTACGGCCGGGTCGCACATTTTGGGCCAAAAAGTGCGACCTGGGAAGCAGGTTTCAGGCAGAAAAGTGCGACCTGTCCCACAAATGGGCAGAAAACTGCGACCTGGGAGATGAGGGGGTTTTGGTGCTATTTTATGGCTGGAAGTTGGGTTTTTGTGTTTGGTTATGGTTTTCCCAATCAGTATGCTGACAAAAATGATGTGTTTGTGCAGGTATGGTAGATTTACGGGTCAACTGGAGAGAGAGAGATCTGGGGACACTACGGGCAGAGATCCAAGCAAATCAGGGCGTCCGTCGTGTATTAGCCAGATTTGGGGTTCTCAAGTTTTTGGAGAACCCTTTGATGAGAGCAGGGGAACCTTTACTAGCCCGGATTATCAGTTACTGGGATCCAGATCAGGAGATCTTTGTAGTGCAGGGGCACAAGATCGAACTGACGGTCCAGGACGTGTACTTCCTGACAGGTCTCCCGCCACTCAGGATGGTGGGAAACACACAGCCAGTGTTGCCGCGGGGGCGGCATATCATGGAGTTCGTGGAGCGTCATTGTCAACCGGGTCTCCAAGTCAAGGGGACTCGAATACCGATCGGGGATCTAGAGAGGCTAGAAACCCGTGCAGTGGCCGCAGCTGTGCTGCGTATCCTGGGCAACCAGGCGCTCCATCACATCACTGGGGGGCAGATGATGCTAGTGGAAAGTGTGTTGAGTGGGACCTACTATGGGTGGGCCCAAATGATGTTGGTGTCACTAAAGTGACAGTTGTCACTATGCAGGTGGCAGGTGAACCATGATTGCTCATATGGGACTTTGTTGTGCGCTTTCTTCTTTGAGAAGATCCCGACCTTGAGGCCTCGTGTACAGCTTCCAGATGGGGGCCCGAGAGAGCCCAGGATGCACCGTTGGGGACGGCTACTGTGCAGAGGAGGAGGAGGGGCGGTCGGGCGAGTGTTTTGACCTGAGTTTTTTTCCCATTGGGATCAGATGCCTTTGTACATAGACGACTATCCCTATAGTGGGATTAGCTACTGTGGAGATCCGGACCTACCACTTCCTCCTGGTCGAGTTTGGGGGCCCGATGGTAAGTGACAGATTGCTATTCTTGTGTGGGCATGTTAAAGTTTTTGAATATTAATTGATGGTACTGATTCATGTACTTTTGGTATGCAGATATAGCACTGGTAAAATCAGCCGGATATATGGGATGACCGGCAGCGTCTGGAGCTACAGGTCCGAGTGGATCGAGAGCGGCGCAGAATGAGGATGTAGCCGCCTTGTTGGAGGACATCCACTGTAGATGCGAAAGGTTGTTGACCGGGGTATCAGAGCGCGGGTGGCAGGACTTAGACGACCAGTTCATAGAGCCATGTGTTGGTCTACCCTCGGAGTGGCGAGGTGTCATGCAGCGCATGGCGATGGCCGGTCAGGCTATGCGCGATCTACATGCTGCAGGGGCAGAGCCATTGGCCCGGGATCCTCCAGATAGTGATTAGGGGTGGGGCATGTGGTGCCCTTTATGATGTATGTAGGGGTAGGTGGTGCCCCTAGTTTTGGGTTTTTTGTAACATGCTATGGGCATGTCGTATGTATCAGAGTAGATGGACTCTAAACACATGTTTTACAACACATATTATGGATATGCATCATTTTTTGATGGTTATGAATGTTATTGTCTTGTATGAAATGTGTGTGATAAATGCCAATCTAGAACATGGTTTGCAATACTATCTACATAATGATTCTGTTCTCGAGGTACATGGTTGAAAGTTATGGTTTCAAATGCACGTATCAAGATTTTCACTCGTAAATAGCGTCCAAACAGCACAGGGTTATGCACACGATAAACACCATTTAGTTGCATTACAAGAAGTATGGAATCCAAACAAACGTGCAGATGGAGGATGCGATGAAAGAGGGCATCGGCTAAGAGACCACGCACTGCATCATATTCGGCCTGATTGTTGGTGGCAGAACCAATGCATACCCCATTAGAAAGGACAAGGGCATGCAAGGGGGTGAAGATGGCCCAACCTGCCGAGGCTAGATTCTTGGAGTAACGACTTGCACCATCGGCGTAACCGATAAAGGGTGTGGATGGGGGGTCCTGCGGAATGGTGTGACAAGACAACAAATGAGGGGAGGAAAGGCAATGATGGCAGCGTGAGTGCATAGAAGTCATCGGGCGGCGACCGCAGGAGGGAGTGCAAGGAGCAGGATGACCATGACTCATACAGGATGGTATATGAGGGCTATCGGAAGTAAGGTGAGGACTCGGGCTGCGGAGGTCAACAGAGACACGGGTGGAGTGATCTTGTGTAGGAAAGGGGTGGTCGAGGGACACAACAGGGGAGGATGCAGATGGGCTAGGCTCCAAGTGTCTCGCAGAGGAGGATAGGTAAATAATGGTTACAGTGGACTCCGTCATCTGAACATCAGGGGGGGAATGTCGATGGGAGAAGGGGGATCCTCAGGCTGGCCTGAAGCGTACTGCGCGAGGATAGGAGAGGCAGATTGATTTTGTTCAACCTCATACTCTCGGATTACCTCTAAAGAGGCGCGGTAGTGCATCAGGTGAGGACAATGGTGGGAGTAATGGCCATGAACACCACACAAAGCACAGGGCTTGTTGGTGCGGAGAGTCTTGGGGTTCTTGGTTACGGACGGAGAAGGAATGGGGGCTTCAAGGACCGTAGACTCGGGGAATGCGACTTTAACCATGGGCTGAATACGGGGCAACTCGGGACAAGCATGGGTGGCTTGACCGGTGACATCACATAAGGCGCAAGGCTTCGCGGGCGGAGAAGGGGCCGAGTCAGTCGTGGTAGTCTTGTCTTTGGGTGCCCCCTTGCGGGCTTTGCCTTTCTTCCCGGGAGCCGTCACGACAGGAGAAGGGTCCTGTGGAGGTGCTGGGGGCACAGTGGCAACGGAGGAAGCTAGGGAGACCAGTTGAACCAGTGTCAAAGCCATATAGGGCTTGGGATGACCAAGAGGGGTGGCGGCTGGGGGATCAAGGTACCAGACCGGTATGCCCAAGGTCAAGTTAGGGAGAGAGAGGGTGGCCATGACGGGGACAGAATATACTCTAGGAGGGGGAGGTAGGAAAGGGATCTGCCCAGCAGGGTAATGACCAGGAGGGACGGCTTCGAGATGGTTAAGGCCAGGAGGAAACGATCCAGGAGGATAAAGGGGTTCAGGGATACCAGCTGTAGGGGTAGGGCCAGAAGGAGGAGGTTCGGCTGGCTGAGATGAATGGCTAGGAGCGGGTTGCGGAGGGCGAGGAGGAGGTTGCTGACTAGCCGAGGCAGGCCGCTTATGGGCAGCCTGGGACGATTGCATCATGCAAACATTCGATGAGTTGGGATCGGTGACAGGAGGGGGGGGGAAGGTTAGGGAAAGTTCCAAGCAGGGAGGAATCTTTGTAAACGCTGGGGGAGACACTGGTCAAGGAATCAACGGTTTGCTTGTTGGCTACAGCAGAGATGGTCGTCTCAGGGGAGGTTTGAGATTTTGGCTCATGATATGTCAACTGGTCAATGGTGACTATCTTTCCATTATGGGGGAAAGACATCCTGCGAAAGACTGCGGATGGGACAACAAACATAGCATAGGTGTAGCTTCGCCCCAATAGAATGTTGTAATCTAGTGGGGCGTCGATGACTTCGACGTCAACGCAAACAGTCTTACCGGTGAGGGTGACAGGACAATTATGAAACAGGCCAATGGGCTGGGAGGCATGACCGTCCCACGCTCGAAGGGTGATCGTGGAAGGGGCCAGTTCAGGGGATCCGAGCAGCTCTGAATCGGCTTTACATCACGCAGGTGGATGCCCCCTCATCAATGATACACCGGGACACGTTGGCGTTCCGGATTTTGACTGGGATTTGGAAGGCGACGGAAGGAGGAAGAGGAGGATGGTCCGATTGAGTGGCGTCGAAAAAAATCATTTGGTCATCATCAGGATCTACAGCGCCCACGGCAGATAATAGAGCCTTCTTTTGGGAAGGACACGACTGGAGGAGTTCTAGTGTGGAAATGGCAGCAGGAGATTGCGCCAAATCATCTATAATGCTATACGAATAAGAAGCTCGACTGGAAGCAGCGTTTCGACGTAATGGTCCCTTAGGAATCTTGGTATGGACCTCAACTTTGGGTTGAGGGATATGTAAGGGGGCACTGGGTGTCGAAAGAGGCTCTGTAGAACCTGAAGAAGGAGACTCAGGGGCAGACTGAGCAGGAGGCTTGGGGTACTGGCGAGACCGAGTTTGAAGGTGAAGGTCGACGGACGGGTTAGGATTGGAGTGCATCATAAGGATCTGGTAATCAGAGGAACCAGAAAGGGAAGGTGGGGCGGCTACCTGGCTATCGGGCGGTTGGGTAGCCATGAATCCTTGCTGAGGGAAAGGATCAGTAAACACAGCTGGCTGGGTAGTGGCCACATTGGGAGGAGCATGAGGGGAGGCGTGCTGTCCGCGCAATGTGGCTTGAGACTCCCACATCTGCCGCATCTGGGGTAAGAGGGGACAATCATGGGTGTAATGACCATAAACACCGCAACACAAACAAGGCTTACTTGTGCGAAGCGGCCTGTCCGGCTTGGGCTGAGTGCCCTGTTGCTGGTTGGCAGTGTTAGGGTCCACACCAGGATTGGGTCCACGGGTACCGGGGGCAGATTGGTTTGGGTTGCCTCTCCGCCTTCTTTGAGAAGAAGGGGGATTAGTCGCGCCCTGCTGTGCAAATACTTGCCCTGGAGGGGGCTGTAGGTGCTGGTGCTAGGTTTGAGGAGGCAAGGGAGGAGGAAGCGCATATGCTGGAGGAGTTGGCGCACCAGGCTGTGGATAAGGGTAATGGGTAGGTTGGGCAACATTGAGGTAAGCAGGAGGTTGGGCAAAAGGAGGAGGCATGCCGTATCCTGGATACATGCTACCGGGAGGGGGTAGAGTGCTGGAGGAGCTGGCCCCTCCCTGAGGGAGACCATATCCCATAGGAGGTTGAGCGTATGGATGGGAAAGAGCTCCAACGATACCGTCGGCGGAATGAGATGCCCCCGGGGCGTTAGCGCCGCCGGGCCTGGGGAGGTCAGGAAGAACGATATAAACATAACCAGATTGAGCATAGATCAGGTCATATTTCAAGGCTATTTGGAGGGCAGCTTCTTCAGTTTGAGGAAAATGGGAGGTGACATTCTTGCTGATGGGGGCCGAAAGGGTGCGAAGGAACCAGTCCATATAAACCCGATCTTCGAAGGGAGGGGCTCGACACAAGCTCCGTCTTCTTCACCATTCCTGAACATGGGCAGAAAGGCGGGTTGAAGAGGATTGCTTGAAGGAAGTCAAGAGCTCCGTGCCAATGTCGTATCGGAGAGGGAACTGGAAATAGGACGAAAAGGCCTGAGCAAGGGTCTCAAAGGTGGTATGGGAAGAGGTGGCTTGTTCAAAATACCATTTGGAAGCTTTGCCGGTAAGCGTGCGTTGGAACAAACGAAGACGGATGGAGTCATCGGTAATGGAATTGGAGGAACACCACATGTGGAAATATCAGACATGATTGGTTGGATCTTCACCAGCTTGGCCTTTGAATTTAGGGATGTCGGAAGGGAGCTTGGTTGGCATGGCAGGCCAACCAACATCGTGGTTGATAGGGTCGTTGATCAACTGATTGAAATCGGGGAGGCTGAGGCCTGCAATGTACGGCAGCAATGGGGTGGCCGGAGTTGTTCCTGTGGCGGTTAGGCCCTGGACCAGACATGGTGGTAGGGGGAGAACCAGGAGGAGAAGGGGAACCCGATGAATCAAGAGAGGAGTCAGAGTGCGGACTCGGAGGAGGACTGGCTCGACGACGACGGGTCGGAGCAGGTCGATCGACCAGAAACTGAGGATGAAGGCCAATAAGTCTCCGGGAAAGGCGCCTTGGGGGCGCAATGACGACAGGAAGAAGGAAACCGACAGGGGCAGAAAGGGACAGAATCAATTAAGGTCAAGGGCAGAAAAGGTGCAGTGACAATTGATTTTAGAGTCTTTGCCAGGCGGTGTTAACCAAGCGCTTCTTCGCTTAGGGTCAGTGTGTGGCGTGCGTTAATTTTAATTTTTAAACCCTTTCCGTTTTGAGAGCAAGAAAAAAGTGTGATGCGTAGCTGAAAATAAACCTACAGAGAACAGTATATAATGCTGAAATAACAAAAAAATAACAGCTACTTGTGCATCTATTGAACCCAAGAAGGCGGGTCTCTCAAAACTAAGCTGAAAAGAAAGGAAAAAATCTAGGCAAAACACACGGAAAAAAGGCCAATAGATCTAAGGTCATGAGGGACAGGGATCTAAAGGATAAAGCTGCTGAAAAGAGGTGCAGATCACAGCCAAAAGACAGAGGCAAGGTGGCTGGAAAAGGGAAGGAAATCAGCAAAAAACGGAGGGGGCAAGGTGGAGGCCCTAAAAGTAGACCCAAACAAATCTTCAGGAGGTGATTTGAGAGGTAGAAGAGCTGATTTCAAAGGATTTGAAAGGGAGGTAACATATCTAGAAAAAAGAAAGCTGAAGCTCTGAAAAACAGACGGCTGAAACAGCTAAAACTCTTCCACAAAAAGTGGAGGGTACTAAAGCCCTAGGGGGCTAGGTTCCCACTTAGATGAGTAAAAATAGATCAGAACTTGGTCAAGGCGGGCTGAGACAGAGGCTGGAAAACCCTGACAGAAGCTGCAGCAGAACCCAGAAAAATTGTAGAAAAATCATTGAAAAACTGGCAGGTCGGAGTTTCTGTCCTGTTTTCAGTGCAGGTCGCAGAAAAGGGGCAGAAAAGTGCGAATTGGAGGTCCAGGTTGCAGTTTATGGGCCAGAAAGTGCGACCCCCCGTTCCGGTTATCTCGGCGGTAGATTTTCAGAAAAGTTGCCGTCTTAGTTGCGGCTGGTGTCGCTTACCTGTGCAATAGGGCCAGAAACACACAGAAGTTAGAAATTTTAATGTTTTAGGGTTTTATGTGAGAAAAAAAATATAAAAATATGAAAAATAAACAGCTGAAAAGAAGCCCTAGGGTCTGAAGTAGCTGGATATGCAGGAATATGAAAAACGACAGCGGTCGTAATTTAAAACCTGTGTGGAGTCGCCATTTGTTAGTATGAATCCTTTGTCGAAGTGTACGAAAAAGGAACACTTTAGCTACGCATAACTAATAGCCCTAACAACAAAAGTGGCTGCCAATATCTTCAGATCTATGGTTAGTTAGACAGAAAAGAGCTGCAAAAAACTAGATCTATGCATGGAAAGACATTAAGCAGAAAAAGTAAGGGTTTGCTCCATATACCAATAGACAAGACAAGAACAATTTTTGAAAGAATTTTTTATATTAATGGGGCACCTAGGAGGAAAACAAGAAGGTGTATCCAATTCCCCTCAGTGGGATGGGTTCTTGGAAGTCCTCAGCACTTCAGATCTAAGATTTCTCTCTCTTGTTGGTGTAGAAGACCCACACAAAGAATGGAACTCAAAGGGAGCTCTCACAACAAATGGCAGAAAATGGTGACCAAGTGTATAGATCCAGAGTGATCTAATAGGCAACAAAAGGTGAAGAATGGTAGGAAAAACCCTCCTATTTATAATAAAATATTGGGTCATTCTAGATCTTGGTGCATGGGTTAACCAGATCTAGATCCACTTTTTATGGAATATTTTATTATATTTGTTGGAGGGGAAAGGTATTTGACTTGGGTCAAATCCCTTAATTTGTCAAAAATAAATAAATAAATGATTTATTTATCTTTTTAAGGAAGCGGTTAGAAGATAATTAAATAAATAATGATTTATTTAATTATTTAAGGGGGTGGTTGAAAGATAATTAAATAAATAGTGATTTATTTAATTATTTGTGGGTGATTTTGTCATATTTAACAAGGAATATCATCTAAATAAGGTTTAAATGATTATTCCTAGAAATAATAAGATAAATAAAGGTTTATCTAATTAATTTCTTTGATTTTGGGTTAAACATGACTGGGAATAATAATTAAATTATGGTTTAATTAATTATTACATGAGGAAAATCAAACAAATATGGGTTTGTTTAATATTTCCTTTTGGGGTTTCCTGTTTTAACATAGTGAAAGCAGTTTTACTTAGGGTAAAACTGGTCTTACATGGTGTACTTGGGTCCATCTAATGATAATAGGTTAGATGACCAAAAAATGGTGTAACAACAGCAAAGCACAGGTATTATGTGATCTTTGTTGATGATTTCTCTCGAAAGTGCTGGATCTTCTTCATGCTGAAGAAGAGCGATACATTCGCGAAGTTCTGTGAGTTTAAAGCACTGGTCGAGAAGGAGTCGGGGAAGAAGGTGATTGCTCTAAGGAGTGATAACGGTGGTGAATTCATCTCGGCTGAATTCAAGGAGTTCTGCAGCGCAGAAGGGATTCGGAGAGAGCTCATCGCACCCCCTAACCCACAGCAGAACGGGGTGGCTGAGCGGAAGAACAGAACGATCGTGGGTGCTGCACGGGCGATGTTGCATGATCAGGGCCTACCCCTTCACTTGTGGGCCGAGGCATGCAATACAACAGTGTATGTGCAGAACCGTTGTCCTCACAAGGTTCTTGGCATGAGTACACCAGAGGAGGCTTATTCTAGCAAGAGGCCTGATATTTCCCATTTGCGGATTTTCGGATCTCCTGTCTACATGCATGTGACGAAGGATGCGAGAAGGAAGCTGGATCCAACTGCTGAAGTTGGAATATTTGTGGGGTACACCGATACACCTCACAACTATCGGGTGTATGTGCCAGACAGTCGCAAGACTGTTGTGCGACGGGATATAAAATTTCAGGAGGAGAAAGCCATGCAGTGTTCGCTGGAGAGGGAGCTACACTTGCATGCAGATGAGGAGCTGTTAGTTCCTAAGGAGGAGCTTCCGGATGTGGATCAGCCACAAGAGGAGGTTTAGGAGGTGGAAGAAACCACCCAGGCAGCGCCAACCATCAGAGGGCGCATGCGCACTACAGAAGCTGAGCGACTGGCTCGGGATGCAGAGAAGGTTGTAGGACCACCTACAGCACAGCGCAGACAGAGACAGTCACCGGATCGGTACACCGGATACATGGCTCTTGTGAGTCAATGTGTTGTGACGGAGCCATCCTCTTTTGAGGAAGCTGTGGAGGAACCCGCATGGGTTGATGCCATGATCGAAGAATATGATTCGATCATCAGGAACAGTGCATGGGAGATTGTCCCAAGACCGGTTTGGAAATCAGTTGTAGGTTCGCGATGGATCTACAAGGTGAAGCAGGCGGCTGACGGGAGTGTGGAGAAGTACAAGGCGAGATTTGTCGCCCGTGGCTTCTCACAGATCGAGGGGATTGATTATGAGGAGACTTTTGCACCTGTCGCAAGGTACTCTTCCATACGGACAATCCTTGCTCTCTCAGCGCAGATGGGGTGGCACATTCATCAGATGGATGTGAAGACTGCGTTCCTCAATGGAGTTATTGAGGAAGAGGTGTACATAGAGCAGCCTGAAGGTTTTGAGATCTTCAGCAATGAGTCGCATGTGTGCCGACTCAAGAGAGCACTGTATGGGCTGAAGCAAGCACCTCGTGCTTGGTACACTCGGATAGACAGCTACTTCACCGGGCTTGGATTCTCCAAGAGTGAGGCGGATCCAAACCTGTACCAGATTGTGGTGGAGGGGAAGCTGTTGATCATCGTACCGTATGTAGATGATCTGATTTTGACTGGCGATGAGCAGTTGATACTTTCATGCAAGGAGGATCTTGCACGAGAGTTTGAGATGAAGGACTTGGGCATCCTTCATTATTTCTTGGGATTGGAGATTTGGCAGCGCAGCGGAGGACTGTTTGTTTCTCAGGGAAAGTATGCCCAGGAGATTCTGGAGAGGTTCAACATGCAAGGCTGCAAGCCTGTTGACACTCCTCTTCCCGGTGGTTGGAGGAAGGAGGATGCTACTTCAGCGGAGGTAGTGGATGCCACTGTCTATCGACAGTTGGTGGGGTCGCTTATGTATCTGGTCAATACACGACTCGATATATGCTATGCAGTTAACCAGCTTTCGCAAGCTATGGTTAAGCCTACCAAGCTCTTTTGGAAGGCAGGCAAGCATGTATTGCGCTATATCAGAGGCACATCGGGATATGGTTCATGGTACAGACAGGAGGATCAGTTGAGGCGGCATGGCTTCATGGATTGGTATCATCATATCAGAGATTGTGTTCAATGGAGAATCATGATGCTTTCATATGTTCCCACGGAGGATCAGGATGCCGACATCCTGACGAAAGCACTCACCAGGAGCAAGTTCGAATTCCACAGAGGTAGGATAGGGGTTGCAGATAATCCATATCTTGCTGAGAGGGAGTGTTGAAAATGCAGCAAGATGATGGAGCTTAGTGAAATGAAGTCGCCTTCACTAAGTGGGCCCGCAGGCAAATTCTGGCGCAAAATCTATTTTTAGACTATGTTTATTTTTAGACATATGGAGCATGGTTCGGGGATTCCAGTTTGAGATTCTTGAATTATGTGTCATGTTGGTAAAAATAGATGAGACTCTATTTTTGAGGTCAAAGAGGTCGAAGTCTATTTTTAGACTGCCTCTCCTTAAAACATGGAAGTCAAATATTATTTACCCTTAATAATATTTGGACTCTAAACAGCAGTTTACTCTCTTGGAGCACTTCAGTTCGAGCTATAGAAGTGGCTCATGCAACTGACAGAGGAATCACATGGTTCCCAATGGTTTGATGGCATCATGCATGGTTGACTTCAGTTGGACTTCAGTGGCAGAAGTTTGGAGGAGTTAATGAGACAGATAGTGGAGTTGTGTTCTGTTTATTTTAGTTGAACTAGTTGAGATTAGCTTAACTAGCTAATCAATTAGTTATGAGTGGAGTGAATTAAATATTATTTAATTCATTAATTAGTAACTCATTATTCAACTCAAGAACACATCAGTTCACTACAGTGCATGATCAGTTCAGTGGAGACCAGTGAAAGAGGTAGATGAAAGGGTGGAGTTAGCTATCAGTTGTGATTATATTGTTGCTATTTGCAACACACAAATAGGTGGAGTAAGCCCATGAGGATTGTGCAGTTCAGGCTGGTGGTTTATCTATATAAAGAGGCCATCCCATAGCATTGAAACACGCAATAGAGGCAAGGCAATTGGCGGTGAGTTTTGAACCAGTAACCTGTTCAAAACTGAGCTAGATTGTGAGTAACTTCATGAGAAAGTAATGAGTACTTGTGAGGAGTATTGTACTGAGTTTGTTACTTGATTTCTCCATTATAATATACACAATAGCTGCGGGGTTTTCAGCTATAAGCTTTCCCCATACATACTGTGTTAATGTGTATGATAAATTGATGTGTTATCGCTTGATTTTATTTCCGCATGTGTGATGATCTGAGTTGAGTTGAGTGGAAGAGATGTGTTGTATATGAAGTTCAAATAGTATGTGACCAGGATAGTCTCGGTGGATAATTAATCATTATTCAGCAAATTTCTACATGGTATCAGAGCTATTGAAGTTCAGATTGATCATCATAGTGATTACAAACTTATTTCGGTAGACAGAGTCTGCATGCGGGCCAGGTAGCCTCCGGATTCATCTTTCTTCGAAAAGTGAAAGGTCTGGTAAACGCCCCTTGCAGTCAATCTCTGTGCTAGAAATAATTTGTTCTCGCAGATCTAGAGTGGTTGAGCTTTGAGGTGGAATTCGAAATTTTGCAGCAGTTTTGTTTTCTTGGTGCCAGTGTTGAAAATGTCTTTCAACGGTTTGCGACTCGAATATGCTCTTGAAGGCAGTTCGAATTATGTTGCATGGAAGGATTGCATGGAGGCAGTATTAGAAGATAATGGTCTGAAGGAGTTCGTAGATACGGATGTCCAAAAGCCCACTGATCCTGCTGAAGTCGAAGCATGGCAAAAGAAGATGGCGAAATGTCGAAGGATCCTATTGGAGGGCGTCAAGGATCATATTGTATCTAGCCTGCATGGAAAGGCTTCTCCATATTTAATGTGGAAAGCTTTGACGGATCTATTCTAGAGTAAGAGCGACCAAAGGAAGCTGGCACTCAAAGATAAGCTCAGGAACATCAAGATGGAGAAAGGCGACAGTATCGCCAAATACCTCACGAAGTTCACTCAATGCAGAGATGAGCTGGGAAGTGTGGGGGTGACTGTCGAAGATGAGGACATGGTCGACCTGGCTCTCCTTGGTCTTTCGAAGGCTTGGCACTCATATCAAGATAGTTTCAATGGTCGAGAGAAGCTGCCGGGATGGGAGCGCCTTTGGGCGGATCTCATGCAGGAGGAGATAAGGAGGACTACTTGAGATGGATCTTCATCAAAGGGAGCTGATGAAGAAAACTGCGCTTTGGTGGCCAAAGCAAAGAAAGGGAAGGGTAAGAAAACCTCTCATTCTGGTGCAAAGGGCAAGAAGCAAGATATGGCGAAAGTGAAGTGTTTTCACTGCCATGATCACGGACATTATGCTACCAATTGTCCAAAGAAGAAGAAGAACAAGCAAGCGGGAAGATCTGCAGATGGAGAAGCTTTGGCTTCACAGTTCGAGCTTGAATTTTCACCGATCGCATGCTTGGTTTCAAGTGTGATGGGATCGGTTTGGTTCTTGGACAGCGGTGCGTCATTTCATATGACGGGAGATCGGGATTTGTTCTCAGATCTGGAGGACAAAGATTTGGGTGTGCACATCGAGATGGGTGATGATGGTAGATACAATGCGACTGGTATCGGTACCATATCCTTTCAGAGGGAGTCTGGTAAACCCTTTGTATTAAAGGATGTCATGCATGTACCTGGATTGAAGAAGAACCTGATTTCAGTAGCGATGTTGGAGGATAAGGGGTATGATGTGGTCTTCAACGAAGGAAAAGCCTTCCTGCGCAGTAAGACTACTGGAGAGACCCGGAAGATAGGGGTTCGAACTCAGAACCTTTATCAGTTGCAGGTAGATGACTGCGCAGCTATGGCATGCAAGGCGGGAGAAGTGGTGAGCCGGGATGATGAGGGCGAACTGTGGCACAGGAGATTGGGCCACCTTCACCATGAAGCTTTGAAGATTCTGCAGCAGATTTCTACTGGACTTCCTAAGGGCACTCTTGCGCAGTCAGATCAGTGCAAGGGGTGTACTTTAGGGAAGTATGTGAAAGCCACCTTTCACGAAAAGGATAGTCGCGCCACGACGATCCTTGAGAGAGTTCACACAGACGTGTGTGGTCCTTTCTCAGTTGCTTCGACAGCAAAGCACAGGTATTATGTGATCTTTGTTGATGATTTCTCTCGAAAGTGCTGGATCTTCTTCATGCAGAAGAAGAGAGATACATTCGCGAAGTTCTGTGAGTTTAAAGCACTAGTCGAGAAGGAGTCGGGGAAGAAGGTGATTGCTCTAAGGAGTGATAACGGTGGTGAATTCATCTCAGCTGAATTCAAAGAGTTCTGCAGCGCAGAAGGGATTCGGAGAGAGCTCATCGCACTCCATAACCCACAGCAGAACGAGGTGGCTGAGCGGAAGAACATAACGATCGTGGGTGCTGCACGGGCGATGTTGCATGATCAGGGCCTACCCCTTCACTTGTGGGCTGAGGCATGCAATACAGCAGTGTATGTGCAGAACCGTTTTCCTCACAAGGTTCTTGGCATGAGTACACTGGAGGAGGCTTATTCTGGCAAGAGGCCCGATATTTCCCATTTGCGGATTTTTGGTTCTCCTGTCTACATGCATGTGACGAAGGATGCGAGAAGGAAGCTGGATCCAACTGCTGAGGTTGGAATATTTGTGGGGTACACTGATACACCTCACAACTATCGGGTGTATGTGCCAGACAGTCGCAAGACTGTTGTGCGACGGGATATAAAATTTCAGGAGGAGAAAGCCATGCAGTGTTCGCTTGAGAGGGAGCTACACTTGCATGCAGATGAGGAGCTGTTAGTTCCTAAGGAGGAGCTGTTAGTTCCTAAGGAGGAGCTTCCGGATGTGGATCAGCCACAAGAGGAGGTTCAGGAGGTGGAAGAAACCACCCAGGCAGTGCCAACCATTAGAGGGCGCATGCGCACTACAGAAGCTGAGCGACTGGCTCGGGATGCAGAGAAGGTTGTAGGACCACCTACAGCACAGCGCAGATAGAGACAGTCACCGGATCGGTACACTGGATACATGTCTCTTGTGAGTCAATGTGTTGTGACAGAGCCATCCTCTTTTGAGGAAACTATGGAGGAACCCGCATGGGTTGATGCCATGATCGAAGAATATGATTTGATCGTCAGGAACAGTGCATGGGAGATTGTCCCAAGACCGGTTGGGAAATCAGTGGTGGGTTCACGATGGATCTACAAGGTGAAGCAGGCAGCTGACGGGAGTGTGGAGAAGTACAAGGCGAGATTTGTCGCCCGTGGCTTCTCACAGATCGAGGGGATTGACTATGAGGAGACTTTTGCACCCGTCGCAAGGTACTCTTCCATACGGACGATCCTTGCTCTCTCAGCGCAGATGGGGTGGCACATTCATCAGATGGATGTGAAGACTGCGTTCCTCAATGGATTTATTGAGGAGGAAGTGTACATAGAGCAGCCTGAAGGTTTTGAGATCTTCAGCAGTGAGTCGCATGTGTGCCGACTCAAGAGAGCACTGTACGGGCTGGAGCAAGCACCTCGTGCTTGGTACACTCGGATAGACAGCTACTTCACCGGGCTTGGATTCTCCAAGAGTGAGGCGGATCCAAACCTGTACCAGATTGTGGTGGAGGGGGAGCTGTTGATCATCGTACTGTATGTAGATGATCTGATTTTGACTGGCGATGAGCAGTTGATACTTTCATGCAAGGAGGATCTTGCATGAGAGTTTGAGATGAAGGACTTGGGCATCCTTCATTATTTCCTGGGATTGGAGATTTGGCAGCGCAGCGGAGGACTGTTTGTTTCTCAGGGCAAGTATGCCCGGGAGATTCTCGAGAGGTTCAACATGCAAGGCTGCAAGCCTGTTGACACTCCTCTTCCTGGTGGTTGGAGGAAGGAGGATGCTACTTCAGCGGAGGTAGTGGATGCCACTGTCTATCGACAGTTGGTGGGGTCGCTTATGTATCTGGTCAATACACGACCTGATATATGCTATGCAGTTAACCATCTTTCGCAAGCTATGGTTAAGCCTACCAAGCTCTTTTGGAAGGCAGGAAAGCATGTATTGCGCTATATCAGAGGCACATCGAGATATGGTCTATGGTACAGACAGGAGGATGGAGCGAAGCTTTCTGGCTTCACTGATGCAGATTGGGCAGGGAGTCCAACGGACCGGAAGAGCACTTATGGAGGAGTTTTCAGCATTGGGTCGACAGCAGTTTCCTGGTACAGCAGGAAGCAGAGATCCGTGGCACTCAGTTCAGCAGAGGCCGAGTACATGGCAGCTAGCTTGGCCGCATGCGAGGCTATTTGGATGAGGAAGATCCTCGCAGGTTTGTTCAGGTTGCATTTGGAGCCTACAGTGATCTACTGTGATAACCAGAGTTGCATTAAACTCTCGGCCAATCCAGTATTTCATGATAGGTCCAAACACATCGACATCAGGTACCATCATATCAAAGATTGTGTTCAGCGGAGAATCATGATGCTTTCATATGTTCCCACGGAGGATCAGGATGCCGACATCCCGACGAAGGCGCTCACCAGGAGCAAGTTCGAATTCCACAGAGGCAGGATAGGGGTTGCAGATAATCCATATCTTGCTGAGAGGGAGTGTTGAAAATGCAGCAAGATGATGGAGCTTAGTGAAATGAAGTCGCCTTCACTAAGTGGGCCCGCAGGCGAATTCTGGCGCAAAGTCTATTTTTAGACATATGGAGCATGGTTTGGGGATTCCAGTTTGAGATTCTTGAAGTATGTGTCATGTTGGTAAAAATAGATGAGACTCTATTTTTTAGGTCAAAGAGGTCGAAGTCTATTTTTAGACTGCCTCTCCTTAAAACAGGGAAGTCAAATATTATTTACCCTTAATAATATTTAGACTATAAACACCAGTTTACTCTCTTGGAGCACTTCAGTTCGAGCTACAGAAGTGGCTCATGCATCTGACAGAGGAATCACATGGTTCCCAAGGGTTTGATGGCATCATGCATGGTTGACTTCAATTGGACTTCAGTGGCAGAAGTTTGGAGGAGTTAATGAGACAGCTAGTGGAGTTGTGTTCTGTTTATTTTAGTTGAACTGATTGAGATTAGTTTAACTAGCTAATCAATTAGTTATGAGTAGAGTGAATTAAATATTATTTAATTCATTAATTAGTAACTCATTATTCAACTCAAGAACACATCAGTTCACTACAGTGTATGATCAGTTCAGTGGAGACCAGTGAAAGAGGTAGATGAAAGGGTGGAGTTAGCTATCAGTTGTGACTATACCGTTGCTATTTGCAACACACAGATAGGTGGAGTAAGCCCATGAGGATTGTGCAGTTCAGGCTGGTGGTTTATCTATATAAAGAGGCCATCCCATAGCATTGAAACATGCAATAGAGGCAAGGCAATTGGCGGTGAGTTTTGAACCAGTAACCTGTTCAAAACTGAGCTAGATTGTGAGTAACTTTATGAGAAAGTACTGAGTACTTGTGAGGAGTATTGTACTGAGTTGGTTACTTGATTTCTCCATTATAATATACACAATAGCTGTGGGTTTTTCAGCTATAAGCTTTCCCCATACATACTGTGTTAATGTGTATGATGATTTGATGTGTTATCGCTTGATTTTATTTCCGCATGTGTGATGATCTGAGTTGGTTGAGTGGAAGAGATTATGTGTTGCATATGAATTCGAATTGTATGTGATCAGGATAGTCTCGGTGGATAATTAATCATTATTCAGCAAATTTCTACATAAAGTTTGTCAAAAACTCTGTTTTACACCTACATCCCCCAAGTCAATCTTTCAACCAAAGGCCAAGTCCAAAAATCCTCCCACTAGGTCATGTAAGGTTTCATAGGTTATACATTGTTTTGGTTTTATAAATCATTGTTTTACATGTGCCCAAAAGATGAAACCAAATGAAAATGAGGGTTAGCACATGATTGTCCAGAAGGTATCAAAAATTCTTCAAGAAAGGCCTCCTTGGACAAAGCACAACTTTTGCAAAATATAGTTGCCCATCTTAGACATTTCTGCAAGAATGAATGAGATGGCCATCAGTAGAAAAAGAGGTAAGGTAAGAGGGTAAATCATCCCTAAGGGAAGCCGCAGCAAAGGAGAGGAAGTAGGCCTATGAACAAAGAAAAATAGGATTTTTATGACTGATTGGCTAAAAAGTGTTGCCCAACAAGGAGCCAATCCAAAGGAAAGAGGTACATCAGCACCACTGAGCATGAAATTAAACATTTCTAGAGATTACAAATGAAGAAAGGAAAAAGCCCTAAATCCTAAAGTTTGAGAAGGTAGGAAAAGAATTAAAATGAAGAGCATAAATATCCATGATGAAAGTAGGCAGAAGTTTGAAAAATGATATCAGAAGGTCACCTCCATGGTTGTCAAAGCAACAAGGTTTCACTGCACCAAAGGGAGGAAAACACAAAGAGTATCAATGTGAGGAAGACAAAAGCTTCAAGTGCAGTAAATTTCCCTCAAAATGGTCAAAGAAAAGAGATCATAAGGTCAAGTGTCAAAATGGAACACCAAGCTAATCATGAGTTTGTTGTTGAGGGACTAAAATTGTCAAGATTCCAAGAATGACAAAGGAAACAAAATGATTTGTGTCATGGTACCTGCAGCAAAATAGAAGTGGCCAATAGAAGACATGTGGACATGACTTATAGCCTTTGGAAAAACAGAGATATCATTGTCAAAAGTAGTAAGAGGGGGAGAAGGTTATATTTTCAAATCACCCACCAAAAGATAATTTTTATGTTTAGGTCACCTCTTGCAAAAGAAAAGGAGATATCAGTGACAAAGTGACAAGGTAAAACTCAAGACATTAGAAAAGTGGGTTTTTTAGTTTTAATTTATTAATTCCAAGGGTATAAAGGCACCACATTCATCACTCAACTCCATTTGTCACTTGCAAAAAGGAGTGAGAGGTCTTCAAGAAAAATTTCTGAGTTTCTGGCAGACCTAGGGTAGAAAAACCCCTGCGCTACGCTCTTGGAAAAGCATGCTACGCACCTGTGTGTGCCCTCTTTAGAAATTGTAATAGTGAGCTATGCGCCTGTAGAAGTGTGCTACCCGTTCACCATGTATAGGGACCGAATCGCCTAGGCGCTACGCGCAGGGCACGTTCAATGCAAATCCGGCAGCGTGCAGGCCACCCAATTGACCTGGGCACTGCGCATAGGGAGCATTCAAAAGGACCTGATATCGTGTAGCTTTGTAGTTTCTGTGCTCTTACCCATTCAGACACTGCCCAGAAGGACCCGATACCATGTAGCTTTGTCGTTGCTGCGCTCTTGTCCTCCGCCCAAGCGCTACGCGCAGGGCCGTTCAGGCTGACCTGACAGCGCATGCAGGGGCCCGAATGTTGTGCTCTTATGCTACGCGTTTATCCAGGAAGCCTTTCAAGCCAGAGCAGGCCCTCAAATTTTCTCCAAACTCCTCCATTTCTCTGCCTAGCACCTCCTGATGGTTTTCATAAGACGTATTTAGATGCTTGCCACTCTTTCATATTGTTTTAAAAGATAAACTTAGAGAGAAAGGTAGAAACCCTAGAGGAAGAGAAAAGCTTGGTCCCCATGCTAAAAACATTGCTAATTGAAGGACACCCATCCATCTACATACCGAAGGCACACTGAGGCCCAAATTTTCCTTCTTCACTCATCATTCCCCTTCACTTGCAAATCACTACCTTTCTCATTATCATCTCACTTGCCCTCTCCATATTATTTCACAAATATTTCAAGGTTTTGATTTCAAAGAAAGAGTAAAGATAAAATGTCTAGAGAAGGCAGTAGTGACAGTGGCAAGGGAGGCCAAAGGCCTAGGGGACAGCAGAGAAAGGGTGTAAGAGAAAACAGGTTTGAACCTTTAAACACAAAGTAGTTGGCAGCATCCCCTACAATAGTTGCATATTTCCAAGAGGTAGGATGTTTTGATTTCTGTGAAAGAGTACAAAGATTCCAAAGTCACCCTGAGTTGACCAGAATTTTTATCCTCAACCTCCATGACCATCAAGTGCATCTTGTTGGGGTAAATTTTGAGCTATCCACCAATACAATTTCTATGGCCACTGGGATACCTTGTATGGGAGAAAAATGTTTCAAACAGGTGGGTTTGGACTTGAGCCATTATTAGCCTTTCTTGAAACCAAGATACCAAGCTAATTGCAAAACTATTTTTCCCTTTTCCCATTTGTTGGAAAGATATGCCCCCTTAATGAAAGTCATCATGAAGTATTTTACATGCGAGGGGAGGTTTTCTAGACTTTATTCCTACCATATAAGACTGCTTATGCACTTCACTAGGGCAAGCTACTACATTTTCCATATTACCTTTATAGAAGTATTGATAAGATGTCATGCATGGTGCAAAAGAGGCCTCCTTCACAAAAAATGCAGAGTCTTTTCCACCATTCTCTTATCAAGATGATTGTGTTGCATCAATTAGAGCAACAGGGTATCCCATGGGAAGTGTTCATCACCCATGATGTTTTCACAAATCCAGAGCCTCTCCCTCTGCAAATTTTACCCTCATCATCTCATCCACCTTCCTCCATTCCTCCATCACCCCTCACCGACCATGAATCATCCTCTCCACATGAATCTTATCCTCAAGAAAACTTCTCACCATCATCCTCCCTCAAAGAATATGAACAAGAAGAGAATGATGAAGAACAATAAGAGAATGATGACAAAGAGGAAAATGACAGTCATGAGGAAGAAAAAAATGATGAGGAAGAGGAAAATGAAAATGAAGAAAGTGGTGATGATGAGGAAGAAACAAAAGAAAGTGAGGAAGAAGAAACAAATGATGAAGCAAAAAATGACAGTCACGAGGAGGATGATGATGAAGAGGCTAATTATGAAGACAAAGGCAGTGAGAAGAATGGGGATAAATAAGGAGAGACAAATGAATAAGGAACAGATGATGAAAAGGCATATTATGAAGAGAAAAGCAGTGATAATGGGGATAAAGAAGAAGAGAAAGAGGATGATGATAAAAATCAAGAGATAAAGGTAGATTATGAAGGCAAAGGCAGTGAGAAAAATAGTGAAGAGGAAGGAGAGACAAATGAAGAAGAAACAGATGATGAAAAGGCAAATTATGAAGAGAAAAATAGTGATAATGGGGATAAAGAATAAGAGACATAGGTTGAATTAGAAGAAGAGACATAGGAAGAATTTGAAGACAAATACAATGAGAAAAACAGTGAAGAGGAAGAAGAAGGCAGTGAACAGTGTAGTGATGAAGAGAAAGGAAATGAAAAAGAGGAAAATGACAGTGAAAAGGCAGATACAAACAATGAAGAAGAGGTAGATGCAAGAAATGAAGAAGAGGATGACAGATGAAAATGAAAACAAGGAAGACATTACAGAAGACAGTAAAGAATTTGAGGAAGATAAGGATGAAAATACACAAAATAGTAATGAAGACACTGATGAAGACACCTCTGACAATGACAAGATAGAAAATGATGATGACAATGATAATGTTGCAAACACAAAAACAGAGGATGACAATGATAAATGTAATGACAAAACCATTATGATTGATAGCCCTAATAATAATGATAGCAGTGACTCTATGAACCAAAATAGCATCCAGGAGGTTGATGACAGTGGTGAAAATCATAAAATTAATGCTAGCATGGAGGAAAATGCAAGTGACTTTCAAGAGGACATTCAAGAACACCATGTAGGAGACACAAATGCAGAGATCATTGATGAAAAGAAAGGTAGTCTTGAGATCAGTCATGGTAAGGGAATTCTAGTAAAAAAATTTGAGTTTCTCCCTCTCACATATCAAAAAGGATCAAGGCTTCTGTTTTCTGCCTCCAAAAGGCAAGGGACCATACCACCATCCTCAGTTCAGCCACTAGACAAAGGGAAACAAAAGATAAAGGAAGAAGAAAAAGATCATGAGGTTGAGAGGGAATTTGAGATCATTCAAGTGGACAGTGATGAGGAGAATGAAACAAGGATCAGAAACTTGCTCCTCCAAGATAGAAATGCACAAATTGAAGACCTCCAAGTACATTTGAATAGGGCCAAGAGTGTAAAAGATACCCTTGACTTGGAGAACAAACAGCTAAGAGCAAAAATTGCAATCTATGAAGCTAGAGCCATCAAGGCTCGGAAAGAGGCCCAAAAGGCACAGGTGAAACTAGATGATTTCATGGGCACTTATGAAGAGAGTGAGATGAGGAAGGACAATCTAGGAGGAGACCTAGAACCATAGGATTGAGGAAAGAATTGGTGAAATAAATGGAAGAAGAATCGGCCTTAGCAGAACAACTTCCTCTCAGTGAACTCCTTGCAATGAAAACTGAACATGATCGGGAGCCTTGGTTGGAGAAAGCCAACATACACTTGAAGGCTAAATTGAAGAGATTAAATCAATATCTTTACCTCCAAAGAAGGATGACTAAACATTATGCCTGGAGAAACCAAATTGCAAGGGCTAAACTGAAAAAGGCTAAAACCAAGCTCCAAGCACCAAAAGAAGAAAAATTCCAAGCTAGACTTGGGATCTTGGCATAATCTTCTCTACAGGTCTCTCAAAACCCATGAGGGACACTTCCACCAAATTTGGGAGAATTTTGACAAGTTTTGGTTTTTTGCTAATTTTGAGGGCCAAGGGGGTAGCACACATGGTGCTACAATTTTTCTGAGAGCATATTCAGGAGGAAAGGCTCACATTTTTTGAATTCTCATCTCAAATGTAGCATGCTCACAAATTTTCAAATCAATTGGAGTTGTTTTGGTCCTCCAAAAGGGTCAAAAACACCCTAATTTTCACCATTCTGTCTACTTTTCAGTACATGAGTTGCACCTTTACCAGTCTTGGAGTTTTTGGTTTTTGAACTAATTATAGAGGTCAAATCAAAGAAACAATGGTATATCTGGGAAGTAGACTCAAAGGGATTTCCAACAAGCCTTCATGGATCCTATTCCGACATTGGGAAGGCCTTCAAAACACTACTACAAGTTGACCTAGTTTTCCTACTCCAATGCTACGCCCTTGGCATGGAAATTCATCCTAAAACACAGTGTTGCGCCCTTAGCAGAGGGAAAGTCAAAAATGTATGCTTGGAAAGTTTTAGAAGGCTTTTCAGACCTCAAATTTCAATTTCTTTGCTAAAAATGCCCGAAAAGTTATTTTGTTTTAGATATTTTGTGCCTTGGGCCTTGCAAGGCCTCAAGGACAATAGTGACATTTCTGATTAGCCAATAGGCTTCTAGAGACTCTATTAGGTTTTTCTTCTCCTTGCTTGTTAAAAGGAGCATTGAGGACTCATTTTTAATGTCGGCATTTGATGAACTTTGAGAGCAATACATGGTTCTTTGAGGTTGAAGAGAAATTTGGTGTTGTGAAGCTTGTGGATGATTTGCTTTGATTGATAATGATGAAGGCTTGCTTGCAGGATCCCTGAGCCTGGTTTATGGTGATGTGTCTCTAATTTTTGCATGTTTTCCTTTTTATCATTGTATCCATCCTTCTATGTTGCAGTAGATCAGAAAAGTATAGGCTAAGAATTGTTGTTTGAGGCACCTTAGTCCTTCCTGTTTACTATTGTCTTTATGTTTTCCTCTGCTGGATTAGTTTAAGGAATTATTAGCTACTCCTTATACCCACCTAAGTTTTTTTGTTTCATCAATGGATTAATATGCTAGTTTCCAAATATGTTTCATGGCAAGCCCTGCTTATTTGATGCTATCTAAACTGTGTCTTGAAATCTCTCTTTGAAGTATTACTTGTTAGGTTAAGCCAAGGAGGTCTTGTTATGATCTTGCCCTTTTTCCATGCCTATTAGTTTCCCTTAAAGTTCTTTGTAGCTTGATCAATAATGTTTAGGAGTTCCCTCTTTTTTGATTAAATTTATTTTGTTATCTTAAATGTTTTCTAAAGCTTGAAAGTGAAATCACTAGGAGTTAAATGAGTTTCTCACCTTCTATATTTCATTGGAATGTTTGTCTTGAATGTTTATTTGCTTAAGTATTGTCATTGAGTTAATAGTTTTCCCTATCTCATGATTAGTATCTTTTCCTTATCATTATTTGAGACCTTCTTGTTTAATGGGTATTTGACAAAGGATTATTAACTGCCCTTTTCCCTACCTTATTTCCCAAACTTAATGTCCATTTGAATTCACACGTAACCTTAAAGATCCATTGACCACACTAGATTTTCCCTATGATGCACTCTGACTCATTGTTGAGATATCCATTGACTTTGATAGACTCCATAGCCCAATGATTTGATGACCTCTCACTCCACCTATCCTACTTAATCATCTTACCCAACCAAAACAAACAACAAAACCCTACACTTAACAAACTAGCCTAAAATCAACCATCTAAAGCAAACAATTTCACATCCTTTGCATACAATAGAGAGAGCCCTCTCTGAGTCCAGGAAGGCTAGATCCTAGGACTCCAAAGACTGGTCTGATGTTACCCTATGCATTTGGTCTACCAATTTGCTAAATCACGGGACACTGACACATGTGAAGAACCTATATAAGCTAGATGTGGAGGATTGTGTTGCATTAAGCACTAAGGCGGAGAAGGTGCAGAGTCGCAATGTCGGTGAATTTTGGAATATAAGACTTAGCCATTTTCATCATGGTGCCCTAAAGATTATGTAGCGAACAACCATTGACCTCCCAAAAGGAGCACTTAAGCAGTAATAAGTACGCAAAGGATATACTTTGGGGAAGTACACAAAATCCACTTTCCATGATCGGGATAGCAAAGCTCATGTAGTCCTAGAAAGTATCCACTCTGATGTCTGTGGACCTTTCTCGACACCCTCCACTACCAGGCATAAATATTCTTTCATTTTTATTGATGAATTCTCATAGAAGTCTTGGATCTTCTTCATGCGGAAGAAAGTTGATACATTCTCCAAGTTCATAGATTTCAAGGCACTGGTGGAGAAAGAAACTGGAAAGAAGTAGAAGGATCTTAGGAGAAATAATGGAGGTGAGTACATGTTGAATGAATTTAAAAATTTATGTGCAAAAGAATGCATTTGAAGAGAGTTGAAAGCACCCCACAACCCACAACAGAATGGGTTGGATAACAAAAAGAACCATAGCATTGTGGGAGTAGCGAGGGCTATTTTTCATGATCAAGGCCTTCCTCTACACTTGTGGATTGAAACATGCAACACATCATTCTATTTGCAAAACTGTAGTCCTCGTCGGATTTTGGGCATGATTACACTGGAGGAGGCTTTCTCAAGGAGAAATTCAGATGTGTCGCAATTCAATATTTTTGGAGCCTTTGTTTAGTGTCATGTCTCCAAATAATCAAGGAAGAAGCTAGAGCCAACAACATAATTGGGGGTATTTTGGGTTACACAAAATCTCCTCACAACTACCATTTGTACTTACCATCCCTCAGAATGACAATTCTATTAAGGGATGTAAAATTTGAAGAGGAGAAAACGATATGGCGCTCTCTTGAGAGGGAGCTTCATATCTCACCAAAGGAGGAGCTTTTAGGTCCAAAGGAGGAGCCTCAAGAAGTTTTGGAGTAGACACAAATTGAGGAGCAAAGAGTGGATACCACCACTCAAGTAGAACCATTCAGAGAAGGCGGTAAAAGGACCAAGTAAGCTAAGATACTTTTGTAGGATGTGAGGGAGAATGTGGGTTCTCCTTCAAATGTGTGCAGGAAGAGATGGTCGCCAGATCGGCATACTAGATAATGGCTCTAATGACTGAGCTTGCAGAGACTGAGCCATCCTCTTTCGAGGAATAATTATAGAACCTTGTATGGGTTGATGCAATGGTGGAGGAGTAAAAATACATTGTAAATAATAGTGTTTGGGAAGTGGTCCCAAGACCAACGGATAAAATATTTGTGGGTTTGAGATGGATCTTCAAGGTAAAGCAGGAAACATATGGAAGCAAAGAAAATTACAAGGACAAATTTGTGGCTAATGGGGTAATCTCAAGCTGAAGGGATTGACTATGAGGAGACCTTTGCTCCTGCAGCAAGGTACTCATCCATTATATCAATTCTTGCTATGGCTGCACAGATGGGGTGAAAGATCCACCAGATACATGTAAAAACATCATTCCTCAATGGATTTATTGAGGTTGAGGTGTACATTGAGCAACCAGAAGGCTTTAAGACTTTTTATTGGGAGCCTCATGTGTGAAAACTCAAGTGAGCATTGTACAGTCTCAAACAAGAACCTTGTGCTTGGTACACCAGGATTAATAGCTATCTCACTAGTTTGGGCTTCACCAAAAGTGAGACGGATGCAAACCTCTATCACATCTTGGTAGAATATAAATTATTGATTATTGTATTATATGTTGGTGACTTAATTTTAACTAGTGATGAATAGTTGATCAGATCTTGCAAGGAGTACCTTGCAAGAGAATTTGAAATGAAGGACATGGGTCTCGTGCACTACTTCCTTGGATTGGAAGTATGGCTAGGAGATGGGGAACTATTTATCTCTCAAGGAAAGTATGTTAATCAGATAGTACAGAGGTTCTGCATGGAAAGTTACAAACCCATGGAGGCACATCTAGTGACCAATTAGAGGAAGGATGGTGCCACTTCATGTGAAGAAGCGGATGTTATTATTTACCAGCATTTAATGGGTTCACTGATGTATCTTGTGAAAACATGAAAATATATGTGCTATATAGTCAAATAGTTGAGCCAAGCTATAGTTAGGCCAACCAAATTATTTTGGAAGGAAATTAAGCATGTCTTATGGTACCTCAGAGGCACTACCTAGTTTGGACTATGGTACAGACAAACAAAGGGAGCGAAGTTGTGTCTCTTCACTAATGCATATTGGGCAAGGAGTCCATCAAACCAAAAGAGTACATCAAGTGGAATTTTTCAGTATTTGTTTTGTTGTGGTTTCCTAGTACAGCAGGAAGCAAAGATTTGTGGCACTCATCTCGGTAGAAGCATAATTCATGGCTGCAAACCAAGCAACATATGAGGCGATCTGGATGAGAAAGATACTTGTTGGATTGTTTGGTCAAATGATGGATCCAATTGTGATCTACTGTGATAATCAGAGTTGCATCAAGCTCTCTTATAATATTTTTTTTCACGATCGATCCAAGCATATAGATATTCGATATCACCATTTACGGGATAGTGTGTAGAGGCGGATCATGTTGTTGCAGTACATTATGATAGAGGAATAAGATGTTGAAATTTTGACAAAGGCCTTTTTAAGAGGGAAGTTCAAGTTCCATAGGTGCAAAATAGGGGTGGTTGATAATCCCTTTCTTGCTGAGAGGGAGTGTTGAAAAATGCAGCAAGAAATTCTCAAAAAAAATTTGCCTTGATTAAATTGATAAAATTCGAATTTCCACATCAGCATAAAACTCGGATGATGTTAACTTGTGTTACATGGCTTATGTCACCTAGTTTAATCAATAAATTTGAGTTGGAAGAGTTATATTTTAGTTAAGCATGTGTTATTTCTAATGCATAGCAATCAAGGTCAATTATCTAAGGTTGATTTCAGTTAAACTAGTTCCAATTGTTGGAGGAATTAGTGGAGGATCAAGTTGTGCAGTGGGACTTTAGTCAAACTCAACGATCATCCATTTAATTTATCAATCAGCCCAAAATAGCTAGTGCATGTAAAGAATTTGAGTTCCCCAGGCTGGGTGGAGATTCCAAAGAAGTGTAACATCAGTTGTAGACTAGTCTTGACTGTAGGGGTGTTGCATGTAGTCAAATGATCAGCCTAAGGAATTGTGCAATCCATTTTGGAGAAATTACTAAATAATAAGGGCCTAATTTCTCAAGGAACATGTAACACCCACTTCCTGCATATACCCATGTAACTAACCAAATAGGGTAAACATGTGATGAGAGGCTACTTTAATGACATTCAACCTCCTATGTGACCTTAATGAAGTGGAATCAACATAAAACACAACCTACAGACCCTGTTCGGCAACCACAATACCCCAGGACGTAACCCAACCATTCAAGCCTCTTGCCCCTAGGTAACACTAATATTTTTACCCTCTTTGAGCCATAGCTACAGGAATAACACTCAGTTTCGAGGGCTAGGAGGCTATAGACACAAGAAATACACTACATGCCAGTGGTTAGGGACCCAAATGCTCAGTTTTGTGCCTATGGCTCTAGGATTTGAGCCACCTTTTCAGGCCCATAGCCCAAGTCACTACTCAGAACTTCATGAAAACATAAGGGATGATAAAAAATAATAGGACAACGATATGGAAGAAATCACAACAACAAGAACTCGTTTGGGCCCCTCCTAGCCATGACAGGCATTTTTTCAAACATGTCACAAGCATTGAATCTACAGGTGTAAAGAAAAAATAGAGCAAATAGGTCGCATGCTTATCTGAGAATAACTAAGAATCAATGCCCCCCTACAACATTGGCTGGCATACAATCTATTTTACCATAGATACATTGTGCATTCATTTATAAGGAAAAACATGGATAGATCCATACATCATCATTGATAAAATACATGCTTATAACCAACAGAAAAACAACAGAAATAGCATGGATATTGTTAGTGTCAATATTTGCATACTTCCACCAGGGATCAAAACACATTTGCATGTGCATCTTAGGTGTCTCATACTAAATAATTTTTTCCTCATTCCATTAGGTCATGATTTAAAATTGTTCTGTTGGTGGTTGTCCCTGTCAAATAAACTTTTTTTCCCTTAGAATATTCATGTTGCTGACTCATTCCCATGTCCCCTTGAGCATAACAACACCTATGGAAATGCTTTGTCCACTTAGCAGTCTTTAAAGTCAAAATCTCATTCAAAATCAGGTCAAAAAGTAGTCCCATGAGGTCATTAGGGTTTTGGATTTTTTAAGGTCATTCCTTCATTCTGATGAGGTCGTCACATATATGAGAGGGATTTATTATGATCATCATGATGTATTCATTATGTTTTAAGGATTGCATTTTCAGTTTCAGGACTTTTTATCAAAATGACATTTTGATAAAAAGTCACCTATGTAATTTATTTAAATTTCTCCAAATGTAATTTTATTTTATAATATGTAATAAATTTAATCCCAAACTGTTAAAGCCATTATGTCAAGCCTCAATGACTAGAATAAAAAGCCAGCTCCAAGTTCAGCAACCTCCAATGCAAAAAGTGTCAAACAGTATCAGTGATAAAAGGAAAAATACATCAAACATTAGCAACTGGGTTTTCAAGTTAAATTAAATCTACATGCCTATAATCCTATCAAACATTTCAAAAGATCCATGGTTGCCTTTGTAATTATCATAATTATTCAGAAAAAAGAATAGTTTTTGAGTTTTTGGGAGCAATTGTGCTAAGTTTCTTGGCGTTGCGCATTCAGAAGGTTGGCGATGCGTGTTTGAACCGGCGTTGCGCGCCTGACCAGTGGCGCTACACCCTTTGCAGGAGATCTCAGTGCAAATTTCAAAGGCGTTGTGCACTCAAATAGTGGTGTTGCGCATTTGGATAAGCGTTGTGCGCTCCGACAGTGGCATTGCGTGCCTACACAGTCAAGTTTTTTTAGTGTTGTGTCACTTCAAACCACTTCAAATAACTTCCAAACTTCTCCTAAAAACCTCCAAGGATGTTCTAAACAGTAAATACACCCTCATTTCCTTGTTTCTAATCTATTTGGTGACTCTTTAATGTTTTGAAGTGAAACCCTAATTTCAATTTATGATCACTGTTTATACACCTTCTTCACTTTCCTTAAGCATATATCAGTTATAAGCAGGGTAAATGTCATTGACATAGTTTGACCTTTCATTTCATTCCTCTCACTCATTCCCTCCACCTGTTCAAGCTAGCCATCTCATCCCCTTCCCCTTCATCTCATTCCATTTGTATCCTAGGGTTTCATAAGTCAGAGTTTAAAATTTCTGAAGAAGAATATAGTGGTGTTGGTGAGGCACAAATGCCAAGAATAAATGATCACAAATGAGGGAAAATTAACAGGTTTGAACCCATAACCACAAGGGAACTCATGGCCTCTCCTCTCACTATGTCTTGTTTCAAGCATGTGGGTTGTTTTGAGTTTTTTTAGAGAGTGTAGCAAATTCAAAATCACCCAGGATTAACAAGATTGTTCAGCACTAATCTACATCACAAACAGGTCACTCTTACTGGGGTCACCTTTGATATGTCCACCAATACCATTGCAGCTGCTACAGGGATCCCTATTGTGGGAGAGAGGTGGTTTAAACAAGTTGACCTTGATATGAGTTATTATGAACCATACCTTAAACCTAGGTATAACAATGACAACAAATCGATTTTCCCTTTCTCTCATCTCCTTGATTGGTATGTTCCCATGATGAGGATAATCATGAAATACTTCACTTGTGAGGGGAGGTTTTCTCGACTCTACTCATACCATATCCGACTCCTCATGCATTTCACTAGAGTTAGAATGCTACACATACCTTACTATATTTTTCGCATCATTGATAAGATGGCATACATTGTACAAAAGAGGCAATATAATCATCAAATGTAGAGTTTGTTTCACCACTCCCTCATCAAGATGGTGGTCGTGCATCAGCTGGAGAAGAAGAAAATTTCTTGGGACACTTTCATTGCAAATGAAATCTTCACTTCCCCACCTAGTCATTAGGAGTAGAGTGTCCCTTCTTCATCTCATCCTCCCATACCTACTTCTCCATCTCAGCCTATTGTTCATACATCACCACCCACTCAAATCCATTCACCTCATGTTGATCCTACCTCATCACATTTCTATAAATATTCACCATCACATCATGATACTAGAGAATCAAGCAGTTAAAGGGATATTGAGGCAGCTTGCACTAAGATGATTGATATTGAGCCATTCCCTAAGACCTACCAAAGAGGCCACAAGCATGTGTTTGCTTCACATAGTGTGAAAGGGGCCATGCCTTCTTCATCATAAAAATAGGTAGAAAATGGCAAGGAAAAGGCTACAGAGCCTATCATTATTGAGAAGGAGGACAAACATGAAATTGAGCAGGATTTTCAGTTGATTGAGATTGATGAGGAGGATGAGGATAGAGTCACTGGTGCAGTGATCAAAGGCAAGGAGGCCGATATTAGTGAGATTCAAGCTAATCTTGATAGAGCACAATACGTGATTAACTTTCTTGAGCTAGAAAATCTGCAGCTGGAGACTAAGCAAACCATCAGTGATGTAATATCCCTTTTCAGGAATTTCAGCAATATCTCCAGTGAGGACGTTGTATAAGTGAACCAGTGCAAGAATAACGCAGTCCAGGGCTTGGACCCTCAATAATAGGTTGTATATGACTTAAATATGGAATGGCATTAGAAACAAATCACTCTAGATATAATAAACAGATCACCCCAACTCAAATGTAGAAAAAGGCATCATAACCCCAATACATCATAAAATAGAAATGTCGGAGGCAGCAACAAGTTATTATTATTATGTAAACTATAGAAATAGATGTAATAACATATATCTGGAGCTATAATTCATTATAAGATCATAAATGAGAGGATTGACCTCTTTTACAAACACATTGAGACCTCCCGGCAAGGGGTTCCGGCAAAATAGCAACACAATGTACAGAACTGTAGAAAATAACGTTGTACCTAGCAACTATGTATTAAGAAATATCTGATATGCTCAAAGAAGAATACACAATACAAAAATAGGCTCAAGACCCTCCTCAATAGAACTCCTGGAGTGGAAATCACCCCCTCTCCTCCTGAAATAAGCTCAAATGGGTAGATCTAACCCTAGCTACTGCAGAAATAATGCACCCACTGAGAGTGACTGCGCAGTCTAGGTTAGAGGATGGCTTCCTCAAGATATCTAATGAGAATGGAACTCAAGACCTCCTCCTTGAATCTCCCAATCACCTGCAACAACAATGGAACTATAATTCCCGCATGAGAACTCTTGCACTAAACAGTGCTGCAACTCCAGCTAAACAGCTGAAGATTGCAATCAGTCATAAGACTAAAACAAGAAGTATGAATGAATGCATTCCCTTGCTACCATTCCTTCCTTTTTATTCCAAGTGAGCTTCTCCACCCCGGGCCCCACACATTGGTGATGTAGCTTCCTCGAGAAGATTTCTCCTTCAAAAATGCATTGCCCTAGAGGCTTTCCCTCCTTTTTACAGAGCTGGTTGACTTGGTCAACTACAGTAACTCCTTGCTTTTTCTATTCTTCACACTCAAGGTGCTTTATTTTATCCTCCTATCTCAATCCCTTTTCACACTGGGATTGATTTTATTGTGTTTCTTACTTCTTATTTCAAAAATGGAGTAATTATAATGTTCCAAGTAGCTATGGCTAATTGGGAACATCACAATCCTCCCCGCTCAAAATTTGCTTGCCCACAAGCAACAGTAAAGAAGGATGCTGCAAGATCTTCTCCCCCTCCCAAGTGGCATCCTCATCTGGTATATTCCCCCATCGAATCAGATATTCTTTGATGATTCTGTTATCTAACTTCCTCTCTCTTGTGTCTAGGATTGCTTCTGGATGTAAGATCAAATGACCCTCATCATCAATTGGAGGAAGTTCCAAGTTGGAAACTACAATATTACCTATGGCCTTCTTGAGGCAAGATACATGGAAGATATTGTGGATCTTGCTCCCCTTAGAAAGCTCCAGCTCATAAGCTACCTTACCAACACATCTGTTCACCTTGTATGTCCCATAGAAACGTGGTTTGAGCTGTTCAGCTCCCTTCACCTTGAGTGTGGACTGTTTGTAAGGCTGAAGGCGTAGGTAGACAAGATCCCCCACCTCAAACTGTCTCTCTATCCGACCACGGTCTGCATACATCTTCTGCTTTTTCTGAGCAGTGGCAATGTTAGCTTTGAGGGCCCTGAGTATGTCCTGGTTTTCTTGAATCCAATCTCTTGCCCTTGGAGCTTTACTTGCCCCAAACATAACATCGGCAAATGAAAGTGCCTCATATCCATACAAGGGTCAGAATGGTTTCATGCTAATAGAGATATGGTGAGTAGTGTTTTAACAATACTCCCCCAAGTGGAGCCACTGCAACCAAGTTTTTTGCTGCTCAGCCACATAGTTTCTCAAGTAGCCTTCTAGCCACTTGTTTACTATCTCAATCTGCCCATCAGTTTGGGGGTGATAACTAGTGCTGGGGGTCAAATCAGTTCCCACTAATCATAAAATTTCCTGCCAAAAGCCACCCATGAAGCAGTTGTCCCGATCACTCACTATGGTCCTAGGGAGACCATGGAGTCTAAATACATCTCTGAAGAAGAGCTCATCCACCTGTGAAGCAGTATAATGTGCAAAGATGGAAAATAAATGAGCATACTTTGTTATTCTATCAACAACAACATAGATACAGTCCTTACCCTGCATTATCGATAAGTCGGTGATGAAGTCCATAGAGATTCTTTCCCACTTCTCATCTAGAATAGGTAGTGGCTGCAACAACCCAGCAGGATAAGTGTGCTCTCCCTTATTTTTTTGGCAAGTGGTACATTCCTTGACATGCCAGAGCACATCCTCCTTGAGACCCTTCCATGAGAATCTCTCCCTGATAGATCTATAAGTTTTTGTGAAACCTTGATGCCTGGAAATTGGGGAATCATGTGAGGCCACTAAGATCTTCTCCTTGAGCTTAGAATTCTTATCCAAGTAGATCCGATCCTTGTAATAGATAACCTCATCCATCACTTTAAATCTCTCATCTGGTATCACCCCATCAAGTATCCTGCATGCAAGGTCGTCTTTGGAGTACTCAACTAAAAGTTGAGCCTTCCAATCTGCATCCATGCCCCTCATGGATAGCGCTGTAGGCCTCCTGGAAAGTGCATCAGTTACTGTATTGCTCTTCCCCTTGACATATTCTATATCAAAGTCATAGGCCTAGATTTTTCTCACCCACTTCTATTGTCTTTCCTAAAGCTGCCTCTGTTCAAGAAAGAATCTAAGGTTGTTTTGATCAGTCTTCATCTTGAACTTATTCCCCACCAAATATTGCCAGAATTTGGCTAATGCATGCATGATAGCCAACATTTCTTTATCATAGATGGGGTATAGCTTCTCATGAGGGAGCAAATTTCTGCGCTCAAAGGCTATAGGATGCCCTCCTTGCATCAAGACTGCCCCAATACCTTCACATGATGCATCACATTCTAACACAAAAGGTTGAGAAAAGTCAAGTAAAACCAAAACAGGACAACTACTCATTACCTCTTTGAGCTTATCAAAAGCCCTTTGTGCTATGGGTGTCCACTAGAAAGCCCCCTTCTTTTTCAAGTCTGTGATAGGTTCTACTAGTTGTGAGAATCCCTCCACAAACTTTCGGTAATATGTACATATGCCCACAAACCCTCTGAGTTCTATCACATTCCTAGGTTCAAGCCAATCTCTGATAGCTTGAATCTTCTCTTCATGTACCCTTACTCCATCTATCCCTATGATATGCCCCAAATACAACATCTCTGTGAGGCCAAATTTACATTTGGAGAGTTTGGCATTGAATTGTTGCTCCTTGAGGATATGTAAGACTGTCTCAATTTGCTACAAGTGCTCCTCCCAAGTGCGGCTGTAGATCATAATATCATCAAAGAAGACCAATACAAACTTCCGCAAATGATCCCGGAAGATATGATTCATACAGAATTGGAAAGTTGTTGGAGCATTGGTTAATCCAAATGGCATTACCAGAAATTCAAAATGCCCATAGTGACACCTGAATACTGTCTTGGGGATATCTTGCTCCCTTACCTTGATTTGATGGTACCCAAACCTCAAATCAATCTTGAAGAAATATTTGGATCCCCTTAGCTCATCCATGAGTTCATCGATCCTGGGTATAGGGTACCAGTTCTTCAAAATCTTCTTGTTCAAGGCCCTATAATCGATGCACATCCTTAATGTGCCATCTTTCTTCTTTACCAAAACCATTGCGGAAGCAAAAGGACTAGTACTAGGCTGGATGTACCCTAGTGCTAGCAGCTCTTGGATAGCTTTTTCAATCTCATCCCTATAGGCCTTGGGATGTCTATAAGGAGTGGTGATCACTGCTTTTACCCCTTTCTCCAACTCAATGGTGTGTTCAAACCCTCGGTCAGGAGGTCTCCCTGGTGGGATATCTCCAAATATTGTAGAATACCGGTCCAAAAGGGATTGAACATTTGGGTGCATTGGTGTGTCCTTGCTCTTCACCTCGGATACATGCAGCTCCACTACCCATGAAATGTCTCCTCTGTGCAGATTTACCTCCATCCTATGTTCTGAAACAACCTGAGGAGGATATGTGTTCATACCCTTAATCTTTTGTTGCTGGCCATCCTCTTCTCTAGTCCATTCCATCTCCAGAATTCTCCAGTTGGTGGTAACTCTTCCAAGAGTGACTAACCACTGGACTCCCAATATGACATTAGTGTCTGGAATATCTACCACAAAAAATTGGTCTGTCAAGGTATAGGTACCCATAGTAATGGTCAGTGCTGGAACATACTTGGCACATTGTAGATTCATGGCTCCTGGAACCAAAACTGAAAATCCCTCAAACTCCTCCACAGGAATTCCTCTCTTGTGTACCATCTATGAATCAATAAAACTTTGAGTGGCTCCAATATCTATTAGTACAAAAACTCTTTGCCCCATGATGGTGCCTCTTGCTCTTAGGGTAAGATATTTTGGGACCCCTCTTAACGCTGCAATAGCTCCTCCTCTTGGAGAAAAGTCTTCTATGGGTTGCACAGCGCTGGCACCCTTCTTGGAGAAGGTCTTGATAGGATGTGCCTCCCCTATAACACATTTCTCCTGAACATGGAGTGTCTCCCTCGGCCTTGAATGGGTCTTCTGTTGTAAAAAGGTTCTTGCCCTGGGCAAGATGTGTTGTAGATCTCTAGCTTTCTCCACAGCTTCAAGGAGGGTGGTTGGTTTTGTAGACTTGACCAACCCTTGTAATGGTTCAGCAATCCCAATAAAAAAAATGCATACCTTCCTGCTCATAGTGAGGTTAGAGACCATCACTGAAAGTTGTAGATACTCAGCAATATAATCCTCAAGATCTCCCTCTTGCTTAAGTTTGGTTATTTTGGCAAAGTGGGCTTCCGGATCCCTTGGATCAAATCTCTCTACTAGATTCTTGGTGAAAGCTGAGTATGAAGTGATATGATGATTCCCAAGTGTGGTTAGCCCGTGAAACCACCAGTCTTGAGCCTCCCCTTCTAGATGCAATGCAGCTATCTTGATAGCTTCCATTTTAGAGACCTTGTGAAGCTGGAAGTATGTGTCCAACTTCTCTACCCATGCCTTTGCTGTGTGTTTAGATGTCCCATCAAATGTGGGCAAGAATAACCCCACCATACTGCACTGTAGGGCTGATCCCTGCATCCATTTACCTTCCCTTTGATGAGAATCATTCCTCCTTCCATCCTTGATCCGGCAAAACTCCTGAAAGCTCAGATGCTCCTTGAACCTTTGATACTGGAGCTCATATTCTTCAAAATATTCTCCTAGAGAACCCTCCTTATCTCCTTCAGTTAAAAATGAAGGCAGGTTGGAGCGTTGTGATGGATTTGAATGTCCCATGCCATTTTTAGTGCTGGTACTTGCCTTAGGGCAAAACCCTAAAGAGTCTTCTTCCTGCCTCATCTCTTTAAGATCCCTTGCAATGTTCTACAGAGTTTGAAGTACAAGCCTTGAGATGTCTTCCTTCTCCATGCTAAAGATAAATCTCCCCCCCCCCACACAATTTGAGCCAAGAGCAGAGCTTTGATACCACTGTAATATCCCTTTTCAGGAATTTCAGCAATATCTCCAGTGAGGACGCTTTATAAGTGAACCAGTGAAAGAATAACGTAGAACAGGGCTTGGACCCTCAATAATAGGATGTATATGACTTAAATATGGAATGGCATCAGAAACAAATCACTCTAGCTATAATAAACAGATCTCCCCAACTCAAATGTAGAAAAAGGCATCATTGCCACAATAAATCATAAAATAGAAATGCCGGAGGCAGCAACAAGTTATTCTTATTATGTAAACTAAATCAATAGATGGAATAACATATATTTGGAGCTTGTATTCATTATAAGATCAGAAATGAGAGGATTGACCTCTTTTATAAACACATTGAGACCTCCCGGCAAGGGGTTCCGGCAAAATAGCAACACAATGTACAGCACTACAGAATATAACACTGTACCCAAAAAATCTGCATTAAGAAATATCTTATATGCTGAAAGAAGAATACACAATACAAAATTAGGCTCAAGACCCTCCTCAATAGAACTCCTGGAGTGGAAATCACCCCCTCTCCTCCTGAAATAAGCTCAAATGGCTAGATCTAACCCCAACTACTGCATAAATAACGCACCCACTGAGAGTGACTGCGCAGTCCAGGTTAGAGGATGGCTTCCTCAAGATATCTAATGAGAATGGAACCCAAGACCTCCTCCTTGAATCTCCCAATCACCTGCAACAACGATGGAACTAGAATTCCCGCATGAGAACTCTTGCACTAAACAGTGATGCAACTCTGGCTAAACAGCTGAAGATTGTAATCAGTCATAAGACTGAAACAAGAAGTATGAATGAATGCATTCCCTTGCTACCATTCCTTCCTTTTTATTCCAAATGAGCTTCTCCACCCCGAGCCCCACACATTGGTGATGTAGCTTCCTTGAGAAGCTTTCTCCTTCAAAACTACGCTGCCCTAGAGGCTTTCCCTCCTTTTTACAGCGCTGGTTGACTTGGTCAACTATAGTAGCTCCTTGCTTTTTCTCCTCTTCACACTCAAGGGGATTTATTTTATCCTCATATCTCAATCCCTTTTCACACTGGGATTGATTTTATTGTGTTTCTTACTTCTTATTTCAAAAATGGAGTAATTATAATGTTCCAAGTAGCTATGGCTAATTGGGAACATCATAAGTGAGGTCAAGACAATCAGAGCTTAGAGAGAGGCATGAAAGGCCAAGGCTTTGCTGGAGGAAACCTTGGGTAGATTTGATGATAGTGATGATGAGGAAGATCAGCTTCCGAGACAGAGACTGAGGACAATTGGGCCAAAGAAAGCTTTAGCTCGGGAAAGGCAAAAAGAGGCTGAATTTGCAAAGCTGCTTACTCCAAGTCAGATGCTTGCCATAAATATTAGTCGAAACAGATATTCTTGGCTTGAGAGAGCCAATTTTCATCTGGAGGGCCTGCTAGAGAAGGAAAAAATAGACATTTACAATCAGAGGAAGATGGCAAACACTGTGCCATGAGAAACAAGATTGCAAGGGCCAAGCTCAAACGAGCCCATGAAAAGATTTGGTATTTGACGAAGCCAAAGGAGAAGGAGAAGTTGAATATTCTTTCTGAGGTGTCTCTCCATGCCTCTAACCCTTGATCAATAAGAAAATTCACAATTTTGGCACACCTTGTGCAAATTTTGATTTTTGGACAGTTTAGCAAAAAAAAATTCTGCTAAACCAAATGGAAAAATGGTCATCATCCTCATGTTCATAATGATTATTACATCAACCTCATAAATTTTTAGGATATTTGGAGCAGAACTGGTCCCTCAAAGAGACTAAAAAAACCACCAAAAAATCATGTTTCTGCCCTCTTTTTGACCCTGGCGTTGCTCGTTTACCAGTCTTGGGAGAACAGGTTTTTGACAGGGCAAATGGACACCATTTGTAAAATAGAGGCACATTTGGAAACTAGACTCAGAGATATTTCCAATGAGCTATCATGGAGATGATTTGGACATCAGGAAGGCCTCCAAAAGTTTCCTGCAAGACAAGCTATTTTTTCTATCATGGTGCTGCGCGTTTACCAAGAAAATGCAGTTTTCATCATCTTTAGAAAAATTTTGACTTTTTGACTTTTTACTTGGGAAAATAAGAAAATTACTGATGTAAATGGTCATGGTGAATGTAAATGTCATTTTTTTACTTTCATCTAGGGTAGATGCATCAGATAAGTCTTCTAGAGGTCAAATGAATCAGTTTCCTCTCTTTAAGAGGCAAATTGTTGAGTTTTCCTAGTCTTCAGATTCTTGTTTGGGAGTAGGTGAAATTGATCCCTATCTCATGGATTCGACTCCCTAAGGATAGGAAGAGTGGTTTTGAGGTCTATATGATGTATTTTCTCATTCATTTGTAGGGTTGGGACTCACTTGAAGCTTTGGCATCTCAAGAGACATTTTGTATATCAGTTTGGCTTGGATATTAATAGAAATTTGCAGCTATTTCTTTGGGATCCATGTGGTATGAGTTTTAGACATATTTTCTTCTATGTTATCAATTTGTTTGAATTTATTGTTAATTCGTAAGCCATTTCATTTCTATAATATACTAGATTTCAAGTTTGAAAGGAAGAATTCATATTTATTTATGCTCTGTTTTCGGAAATTTAGTATAATGTGTTCATTCTGCTCAGTTTAGGGAAAATAAATTTCAGATGCTTTCCCTAGCTCCTCACCAGTCTCTTCACCTCACCACAATCATATTTTAATGTAAAAACCTTTTACCTACCTTGCCCCTTGGAAACCCTGCAAATTTTGACCTAATCTCCTTGCCCTAGCTGTTTGACTCCTCCTAATCAAGCAAACCCTACACAATCAAACTAAATTAAAAAAAAAACCCTGAGCTACTATACCTAGCCTAAAATCTTCTTTCCTCGATCATTTTGAATATTTTCTATACGGAGAGAGCCCTCTCCTAACCTAGTAGTGCTAGATACTTGGCTAAGCATGGTTTGTGGTTACCTCGGGATTGCCTCTCTCAGCCTGAGGTTCAATCTGTGTGATAACAGATACAACAACAATAGAATCCACATGTAATATTCCTAAATTATCATGCAGCTAATAGGAATAATAATTTTTCTTTTAATATCTACTTAGATGAATAAATGGGAAAGGAGGCTCATAAGTTGTTTAAATAAGCATAAAATCCCTCATGATGTGAAAATGGATCATGTTAATAACTAGATCAAACATCCTCATGTGTGAACAAGGTAAAAAATGTGTGGACAAATTCAAGTTTGACCAAGTCAACAGCATTAATATGTGGGGATTGGATCCTAAATGAAGACAGCTCAATGTGAATGAAGATCAGTCTAGCTAGTCAAAATGAAGACACCTTGAGTGTGAAAAGAGACAATGCATGAAGATCAAGTCAAGGTTGACTGAGTCAACAACGATGTAAATAGATGAGTAAGGCTAGTGGAGACAGCGTAATTTTGGTGGAGGAGCCTTTGCATAGAAGCAACCTCATAATTGGGTGGGACCCTTGGTGAGGAAGCTCATCAACTATATAATGAAGGGAATGGCAACCATATGAGGCATGATTGAAGATTATATTTTGTATGTGGTCTGTTTAGTGTCATGGAAGTAGTGTACTGTTATGATATGTTATGTTATTATATGTTTTGTTTAGACATATAAGCTTTCTTCAGCTGTTTAGTTAATATTGCAATGTTGTTTAACATCGTGTGTTCCTGATCAGGAATCCCCCCTCTATCCTTGAGAGGCCTCTTGGAAGAGATTTGCACTACATTTCCACATTCAGGTTTCAGACCAAGCTTCAGTCTTGTGGTACAATGCAGTTTATGTTGAGAGAGGTGTTGAGTTGTAGGGTGCAGCAGTGGAAGATCTTATTGGGCATTTTCTGGGCTAGTTTTGCAGTGGAGGAAGGTTTCCTTCCATTGGGAGGCCAGTGAAGGAGCCCCTTAGGCTTATTTTACATATTTTGCATCAGGCCAAGTTGATTTTATCCCCTACAACGTAGTCCTAGTCCAGATCTACGTTATTTTGGTGAGTTGTTGCAGGGGCAAGTTCAGTGCTCCATTTGGAGTGTTTGCTTTCCATTGAAGGGATCGGCCCTTCATTGAGAGAGTCTTTTGGAGGCGTTATTTCATATCTACATCAGATTTATCCACCTCCTTCTATGTGCTTCAGTTGCAGTGCATCTTCAGCCCTAGGGCTTTAGATCCACCATTTATATTTTGAGTATTTCCAGAAACCCTTCCTAGGTTATCTAGAAAAAGTGTATGGGAGCATAGATCTCCTTTTTTGGCCTTGTATGAGCATGATCTTATCAGATCCATTTATTCATATGTCCCAGCTGCAGTATTATTCACTAAAACTTTGTTTTTCTTGCTTATGTACTTTTTGTAGCAGTGTATTACATGTTTTGGGTGCGTTTTGGCATTGGAGGCTTCTTTTGCCTATCTTGAGGGGCTTGATCCCCAAGATATTGTACTTATTTATTGTTGTTACACATAATACCATGGATCTATCATTTGTCTCACATGTAATGTGTTAATACTTTCTGCTATTTACATTATTATGATCTATATTCATGCTTTTCTCATTTGGGAATATTACAGTGGTATCAGAACATAATCTTAGCTCAGCCTATGAAGACATTGCATCTATGTTATCAGAATAAGAAGAAGCTTCTCACAGCAAAAGATAAGGCTTACAGAAGAGACAAAGGCAAGTCTCCATTATTTGGAGAAATGGAGGGAAATCAGTTTTCAGAACTTCTTCTCCAAACAATGCATGAGCTTAAAAGAGAAATCAAGGGAATGAGGAGGGAAAGACATGAAGATCCCTCAAGAATATTTTCACATGAAGAAAGCTCCAGTTATTCATATTATGTGTGTGATAATTCAGCCACACAATCAGATCTACAACGTGGTACCATGCCTACATTCCTGGAAAGAGAAGAATAAGAAGGAGAAACACCAAAGGAGGATACTCTTGGTGATTATCTCTAACAATATGAATCTCAGTCTAGAAGATTCAAGGAGCATCTAAGCTTCCAATTATTTTGTCAACTCAAGGAAGATAGAAGAACCAGTAACTACAATAGAAGAAGAGGGTGCGTGCAGCACAATTTTGGTAGATTATTTCTACCTACTTTTGATGGGTCACCCAAGAGCACCACCAAGGCTTGGGTAAGGAAGCTAGACACATATTTCCAGTTGCATCAAGTTTCAGAAGAGGAAGCCATTATAGTAGTGGCACTGCATCTTAAAGGTAAGGCTTATGCCTGGGGTTTATTTGAATCTTCTTCATTGAATAATGCAAATATATATACTTATGCAAAGTTCACTAGGAGGTTAGTGAAAAGATTTGATTTGAAACAATCTGAAACTTCCTTGGGAGAGAAAACCAAGCCCAAGAAATCAAAACCTTTGCATGAGTTGGAAGGATCCATGAAACCAACTCCATTTCAAAATGTTTTTGAGGGCGTTAAAGATCTGCAACATATTTTTCCAAGGGAAAAAGCCCCACTTCAACAAGAACTTTCTTCTCAAGAAGAAGACGTGAGGATTCCTCCTTCAAGAGGGGATCAAGCCAAAGGATCTCTTAATGATGAGGTATTATTCCATGATGAGGAGAAGGGAGAAGAAGAGTTAGAAAGAGCCTCCAACGATGTGACAGTAAGAGGAGATCTACTTCTATTTGGAGATGGAGATGAAGCAATTGCTTCAACTGGAGGAACTCTTGTATCTTTGCAAGAAGTTCCAAATGATCTTACATATGAAGATCATGAGAAACATGTGTCTATATTGATAGGCAATGAGACAAAAAAATGGAGGAAGTGTGTTCCAACATTGAATACAGTCTTAGGGACACACACTATGATAGATCATCCCTTTGTGATCAATACTTTTGACACCAATGGGATGTTGGGTGTACATGGTTTGATTACATCTACAGAAGACACCTTAGACTGTGAGAACTTGTAGGAGGTAGGAGAAGATGATAAGGAGGGCCAGCATCCAGTGATTGGGAACATACACCCCCATCCTTTTCAGGAGGTTTATGCACAGTAGTAGGAAGATTATTTGCGTAGTGAAATCAGGGACAAATCAGTCCATTCACATATACAACCTGCTCTAGGCCTTGATGTTTCATTACATGGAGGCATTCCACCAGGGAGACCCCCTTATTGGAAGAGGATCAAAGAGTTCTCTCAACATGTTGCACAACTTACAGGTCTAAGAGGAGCGGGAACAATGGGAGGTCATTGTACAGTGGTGAGAGTCTTGGGTAGACTTAAGGAAGAGGGAAACATTCTCCCAACATCATCACTACCCACTCTCATTTCAGATTCTGCGTTGAGGAAGGAGCAACAAGGGGAGGATAACAGCCTTCCAATATGTCACTTGGGCATGGGAGATGTCAAAGAGGAGGAAAAATACATGACGGATGCTTTCTATGACAGATCATCAGCGTTGTCACTGTGGAGGATAGATCCATATTGGAAATCCCAACTGTTGGTGGATTATTACAAGGATCTTTTTACTTGTATGATACTTGATGATCAACTACATGAGGAGGGATATTCAGTCAGAGATGAGGTCATATACTATCATGGTAGGATCTTATTATCTAGAGCTTTAAAGCTCAAGGAGAAGTTACTACAAGCAACTCATGGAGATTTTATCTTCAGCCACACTTATTCTATGAGATCATACCACACCATCATGGAGGGGTACACTTGGGAAGGCTTTGAAGAAGAGATATATTAGCATTTGAGGAGATGCATGGGTCATGTGGAGATGGAGGAGATACATAACTCTTTGGGGGATTTATCATAGCCACCTCTTTCCTCTTTGGAAATGAGAGGGGATTTATCTATGAGCCACTCCATTTGTATGAGCAAAGCATATGGTAAGGATCATTTTTGGTTGCATAATGATTTATATAATGAATATGTGCATTCCTTAACCATATATGTGCAGGCCATTGCTCCAAGAAGGAGAATTCTTCCATATAAACTTCATGGCCAACTTTGGGCCATAAACATTTCTGAACATGGCCACTCCCTTGGAAGATATAGGGAGATGTTGTATCATTGTGGGTGCACTCCAAAAGCACCAAACATTTCTCACCGTTTCAGTACTTGTGAGAAAACTATGGTAGCAAGTAAGTGGTGGGGAAACCACTTACCTTATCATGATCTGAGGCAGTCAGGAGATTTACTGCGTTGGTTTCACATGTGGGACTATGATCCACCTCCATTATTGCATTTGGTTGTTTATCTATTACTGGTTTTGATCCCATATATTGATGATGTACTTATTATTTTTATGGGAATGATAGGAGGGAGGATGGAAGAATTGGATGTGCCCTTTGATAGAGAGATTATTCATGGTTCTTATGTTTCGTATTTCTGGGAGAGCATTGGACCATCCATGATTGTTGCATTAGGTCTCTTGTTTCCTTATGGGATGAGACATTTGGGTAACTTGAGCACTTGGGAGGTGCCTCTCATGAGTAGATGGGAGGATTTTTTCTATGAATTACCATTCTGGAGGGTGATTCATTTTATATGGATGATAGCTTGGAGGATGGAGCTTCACATGGGGATGAAGGTTCCCTATATTTTCCATATCTATCCTTGCATTTTCTTGAGGACAAGCAACATTTGGGATGGGAGGATTGTAATATTCCTAAATTAGCATGCAGCTAATTGGAATATTAAAATCTAATTTTGCTTTCTTGTTTGATGAATAAGTGGGTAGGGAGACCCATAAATCTCTTTATTAGGAATAAAACCACTTCTCATGTGAAAGTGGATCATATTTTCAGCTTAATAAAGCACCCAAAGGTGTGAACAGGGGCTAGAGCATGTGGATTGGGTCAACTTTGACCAAATCAACAGTGTTGTCATGGAGGAGTGGCATTCAACGAGGGACAGCGCAGTTTTAGATGGAGACACATTACATGGAAGTAGTGTCATTAATGGATGGGGCTTAGGGTTTGGAAGCTCATTTATTATAAAAGGAAGAGGAGGGTGGCCATATTATTCATGTTATGATATGTTATGTTTTTTATTATATGGTATGATTAGACATATAAGCTATCTTCAGTTTTTTAGCTAAGATTGCAGTGTTGTTTAGCATCGAGTGTTCCTGATCGGGAATCCCACCTCTATCTTTGAGAGGCCACTTGGAAGAGCTTTGCACTACATTTCCACATTTAGGTTTCAGACCAAGCTTCAGTCTTGTGGTACAGCGCAGTTTCTATTGAGAGAGGTGTTGAGTTGCAGGGTGTAGCAGGGAAGATCTTATTGGGTGTTTTCTGAGCTAGTTTTGCAGTGGAGGAAGGTTTCCTTCCATTGGGAGACCAGTGAAGGAGCCCCTTGGGAGTATTTGACATATTTTGCATCAGACCAAGTTGATTTTATCCCCTACAGCACAGTTCTAGTCCAGATCTGCGTTATTTTGGTCAAATTTTGTAGGGGTAAGTTCAGTGCTACATTTGGAGTGTTTGCTTTCCATTGAAGGGATCGGCCCTTCATTGAGAGAGTCTTTTGGAGGATTTCTTTCAGATCTACATCAAATTCAGCCACCTCCTTCTATGTGCTTCAGTTGCAGTTCATCTTCAACCCTAGGGCTTTAGATCCACCATTTATATTTTGAGTATTTTTGGAAACCCTTCCTAGGTTATCTAGGAAAAATGTATGGGAGCATAGATCTCCATTTTTGGCCTTGTATGAGTATGATCTTATCAGATCGATTTATTCATATTTCCCAACTGCATTATTAGTCACTAAAACTACACTTTTCTTTCTTATGTACTTTGTGTAGCAGTGTATTACATGTTTTGGGTGCATTTTGGCATTCGAGGCTTCTTTTACCTATCTTGAGGGGATTGATCCCCAAGATGTTGTACTTATTTATTGCTGTTATACATAATACCATGGATCTATCATTTGGCTCACATGTAATGTGTTAATACTTGCTACTATTTCCATTATTATGAGATATATTCATGCTTTTCCCATTTGGGAATATTACAACTGCAAATAAATTCAACCAATATAACAGATATGTGTTTTAATGATTGTAAAAACCCTTCTTGTTAAATAAATAACTCAACCACCATACCACAACAAAAAAAAAGTATCTATTATACTCTAATCTATTTAATTAATCTGGCCTAGAATTACATGTTGGAGCATCCTTTTGAGTTACAAAATACATCTTTGGAAGCCCATAAACAACCACAGTTGGTGGCATGATTTGTTGGGAAAATAGGAAATGATGATAGTGTTGAAATTTCCCCTTACATTGTTGTAAATTACTATAATGGATTAGATTTGATGGATGGTTCAACCCACCCTTTTGATGTCATGACCCAACAAATGATGGATTGGAATGCTGAGAAAAAATGGTGTTGGATAGGGCAGTAAAAACATATGGGTTGAAACTACCCACACAAAAAATACCCTCAACTTTCTAATAATAACTACTGCAAACTCAAGTGATTCCATGGTTTGGAAATAAGTGAAACAATACCCTTTTTCCTACATGAACTGTAGATAGAAAATATGACTTCCAAAAATCCCATGATTTCTAGTTGTACCCACGACCTGACAATTAGATGAATCTTCAACAATAAATATTGGTGAAATATTTGAGTGATATTTTCTTCTAATCAACTAGTGTGGATTTATTCACCACCAAAACCTATTCACTCAAGGGTTTCACCCTTAGCACTCCAAAGCCCTAAGAGATTTCCAAATTTATATCAGGAAAAATGATTATGCATGCCAAAAGAGTGAGCCTCAATCTCTCTTTTATCATCAGAATACCATGGGAATTTATTTTTTCTTGGGTGATCATTCAGAGAGGGAATCAGGCGACCTCCTCACCCAATGTGTTGAGGGTCTGAAAGGAAATGTCTATCCATAGTATCAAACACATAATTGAACACTACCTTAGGACTGGAAACACTAGTGAGGGTCGATGGATACTAAGCCACATAGAGAGGGAGAAGACCAAAAGAGAGCCGGATGGGGAGAGAAATAATTACAGAAAGGAAACAACAAAATATATTTCGAAATGGAAATGCAAAACCTAAGAGTGAGTCCCTAGCAAAACAAGAAATGCTAGAATCCACAAAATATGGCCAAGTTAAAAGTAACTCAACTTCTATATTCAGGGGGAAACTCTGATTTCCAAACAGTGGAAACTCACTGAAACTAACATAACCAAAGTGGGCATATAAAATCAGAGTAATACGTAGCCAAAGTTTCCTACTAGCACTGAAATCAAAACAATCACAATTACGAGGAAACTCATACAGAAGACAAGAAATATTGCAAACCTACAATGCCTCATTTGTTATTGTAGTTATCTTGTCACGTCAAAACCCCAAATTCCTATCTTCCAACTAGGGATGAGCACCAACCTAGTGTTGAAGCCTCGAAAATCGTTGCTTCAAACATTGGGGGAAAACCACCGAGTCGGGACCTTAGGACAACTCCTTTTCCATTTGGTGTGGTGGCTCCGACTAGATTTATAGGACCAGTTTCCTAATAACTAATGGGTTGGTGATGGAATGATTGTATGAGTGGATGATGGAACTAAAATAACTGAAATAATCTATCTAATTTAATCTATAACTTATAAATAATTCTAAAACTAACCCGGGTGTCAAATATGAATACAACTTCAAGATTGTTTCAATCAAACCAATAACCATGAAAATGTATTATAATTTAATTGAAATATGCAGTATCAAATAATGATAACTCTGTTTAAGAAATTAAACAGAGTTATAATAACACATTGCATTCATCATTTTATATATCATTTGCACATACTGTGAGAGATGAATATTTCTATACACTCAGAAATGATATGTATAAAGAAATATTTGTAAAGAAAGTATATATAAATTATAGAAAATTCAAATAGAATATCTCATAACATAAGAAAAATAACAGTAAATTGATAGACATACTAGATTCATCTTGATACTTTTCCTGATGCAATTCAATATTCAGATCAAGTGCTTCAATGTAAAACAAACTCCAAGGTACAGAAATGCAATTCTTAGAGATAATTTTCCATAAACCACAGGATGTGATGCTTTAAAAAAATAAAGTAGTCTATGGAGTACCAAAATGTAACATCCAAGCCAAAATATTACAAACTCAGGACCCCTTCTCCAATCCACAGAAGGGGTTTAAATAGGAAATTAATAAAACAAAATAACTAAAACTATTGCTACAATCTATCATCAGAAATCTAGAAATAAACTTGCGATATTAAAATGAAACAGATTCATTGATTTTCTCCTGCATTCAATGTGCCAAGGTGGCAAATTTTGAGCATATCTTTGACCTCTGTTGGATGACTTAGCCTCAAATCTAACTGACCAGTATACGTGGCATCAGAAAACTCTGGAATGATGCAATTAATGGCATTGGAAAGGAATTTGATTGCCATTTGTTGACTATCTGGCTTGATTAGATATGTCCACGTGATATCCCATGAAATTCCTTGAAGTTTTCTGATTTGTTGATTCTTATTGACTAATTCTTGCATCCACTTAGAATCAGTCTCTTTTACCTTTGGTAATTTACCTAGGATACAATCTGAAATTAAATTGGTGGCATATAAGATATCATTAACCAACTGTGTTATATTATTCAACATAGTTCTGGCTCTCGATGTGGCTCTTTCTCCTTTTATCAACTGCTTTTCCCATTCAGTAAACAGAATTTCTTTGTGCCTTTCCTCAATCCTGGGAAGGTTTGCATTCCTTCCTTGCTCTGAGTCTTGCCATGAAAGAAATTTAGAAATTTTCTCATCTGCATCATCAAATTCGAGCCTGAGGCTGACTGCTTCATCTATTAAAGATGATGTTATTTCACACAAGGGCTCAGCTTGTGCCATCTTTTGACAGATTTCATTCAACTGCTGAGACAGTAGTTTATTTATTTCAGGAGCTTCAGTTTTAAATTGATCCAATTTAGGATAATCCCTAAATTTTTCCAATCTTGCTTGAAATATTTTTTCTTGCTCAACCTTAGCAGTTTTCTCATTTTGCAGTAGGGTTTATAACTTTGCCACCTCTTGACTTAACTGTTGTTGCTTATTCAAAGCTTGTTGATCAATGTTTTTCTTTTCAATGCCAAGTTTCTCTTCCAACTGTTTAGATCTGAGCTCTTCATCTTGTAACTGTTGTTCCAACTGCATAATCTTTTGTTGATTTTCTATTGCTTGTTCCTCCAGCATAGCTATTTGTAAGTCCTTTTGTTTCATCATTTGGGTGACTTCAGAAGCTTTGTCTATAGTGGTTGCACTATAGGCACCTGCATATTGTGACAATTTGGTGAGATCCTCTTAAGGATTCACCTCAGTATTTTCCAGACAATGTTCATAAATTCAACCTGTGAGGTTGAAAGTGATTCCTGATCTGTTCTTCTTCTCTTCCTCTGCTTCCTGACAATAGCTCTATGCTTAGGACTATAAAAGATATCTAGAGGAGGAATTTCCTCTACTTTCAACACAATTTCTTCTGTAGGATGCTCAGGAATGATTTCCATATCTTGATCTTTTAGAATTTCAACTTAAGGATTATTTTGTGATCCTATTTGCTGAGCGAATAGCTCAAATTGACTTAGCAAATGGGAAGAAACAATAAATTCAGCAGAATCCACCACTTTTTCCGTGTTCTTTTCTCTTTCAAGTTGATTATTTGGTTTATTACCAATATCTTCTTTTTCTATCTGTACATTAGCCTTACTGCCTGTGTTTTCTTTCTCAATATGTACATTATTTTTGCTTCCAGTGATTACCTTTTCAGTCTGTACATTACCTTTGCTGGTAGATGCTTCTTTTCCTACTTTGTTAGCTGCATCTTCTTTTTCCTTCTGCTTTGTTTCTATATTTTCATATTCTTGCAAAGGAATTCTTAACTGGTCAAGAGGAGCTTTCAGCGGTCTCTGACTTCTAAAAAGCATGAATTTATTCATATCCTCAGTCTGAAACTTGGATTTAGCCAAGTTATAAACTTGGGAAAATTTATCAACAGAAACAAATAAATCATAAAACTCATCGGGTTCATGCTCAAACCGAGCGATTGAAACTAAAGTTGTGAAATCAAATGCTACTTTTTTTGGGTCATACTGCCTGCCTGGGACTATTGTGAGCTTAAGATCCCTTATTTTGATGACTTCATTCTCAGCATGTTTGAAGTCATTAAGAGTATAATTTCCACAATGAAAGGGAAAAGTAGGCCACATCAATTTCTTATTATTATTTAGACACCTTGACATACCTTCTAGTGTTAACTGGTAAGAAATTTCTTGTGCTAACAGTTTTTCAGGAACATATAGGGGTAAAATATGGGGTTCCACAATGCTTCCAAAAAATCTGACATAGGTAAGTTTCTCTTCTCCAAACCAGTCACCAATCAGGGATATATCATTCTTAGGTTTTTTAGAAAGCCAGGGAGGAAATTGGTTAAAAATGGTTTGATAGACAGGAATCAGAAAACCGTGACAAATTCTATATACATGATTTTTAAAATGGACCTTCCACAAGAGCTTATGGTAAATATGTATAGGAACAGGATCTTGTGGGGTCCATTTCCAACCTAAAATGGGAAATTCTAAATTGAAACATAGGGCATCTAAAATTTTGGCACAGAAGTAAAATAGGGTCATATTTCCTGTGTCTTTATCCTTTCTATAGTCTAGGATTCTATTGGCTATCTTGTCTGAAAGGATAACTGACCAGTCCATGATTTCAGAATTCACAGTAGAATGAATTAAGAGTACCATTTGGATTGAAAATATTGCAGAATTATCGTTTTCGAAAAGCCTACACATCATCGCGGCAACATAACAATATGGGGGCAAAAGAGACTCTACGGAGTACATACCTAATGATTCATTTTTATGTTTCTCTGGAGCTCTTCTCCATTCTCTTATTGGTTCTGACTGAATCTCATTGCTTGCAGCAATATCCTTAATGAAGGCTTTGTTGTAGAATTTCTGAGGGTCTGGAAGATGGTACATTGCCTTTATGTCCTCTACTCTGAAAGACCCAAATATTGTTCCCGCAGCTGAAACAAATGTCCTGTTTTTTATGGTGACATTGTTTATCACCCACCGAATTACATCATAATAGGGGAAAATGTTTGCCCGAGCTGCAATTTTGTGAAGGAATGAATTTGCAAGTGCTTTAAGAGGAGTCTCAGAATCAAAATCTGAGTCTTATTCATCTGTACTGTCGCCTTCACTTCAGTGACCTTAGGGTTTTCTCTTTCAATCAAGTTATATACATCTTCCCAAGAGATTTTTCGAAGACCCTGGCATGATGTGTCTATAACCAGCTTAATTTTGGCTGGTTTTTCTTTTGGTACCATGGTAATAGCAGCGATCTTTGGAGCGGAAGCAGCCTTTTCTTTCTTAGATCTCTTAGACATTTTGTCGTCTGGTAACATTTCACTTGCTCGACGAACAAAAGGATTGGGTATTCTATGGTTCTGCAAATGAGAAAATTTTCAGACGTGGTAAAAAAATGAAGTAAGGAGAACAATTATATGAAAAGATTTATTCGTTGATTTCAATTTATTAACTCCTTGGTTAAACTTAAATGCCCTCTATGAGAGTCACACTCACGCATTCAAAATAGAATCAATCACCATCATTCATTTGATTTTCTATTTAATAATAAACGTACAATCGGAGATCGGTGATTTTGAAAAGAGAATATAAAATTTTCCTTTTGAATTTTGTGATTGCGATGAATAAATAACATATGCGCGGTAAAAATAAAAATAAAGACTAAGTATCGATCGCATCGGGGTTTTTCAAAACGGACAACAAATAACATTTCATGATCTCCGCCAATTTGCAATTGCAATGATGGTATATCGCATTGGCTCTTTTCCAAAGGAAATAAGTTTCAAATGATATCCGTCGATTTGCGATTGCGATGATGGTGGGGTCCACCGTATCGGGTCATAGAATGAGTGAATATGATGTTTGTTCCTCCGAAATGCGATTGCGATAAATAGCATCGCATCGAAGTTTTGTAATTGACTGAATGAGGGGTTGTCTTTTTGTTTTGCGATTTGTGATTTGAGATGGGTTACATCGCATTGGAGTTTATAAAACAAGTACATGTGATATCGCTCCTTCGAAATGCGATTTGCGATAAATCGCATCGCATCGGAGTTTATGAAACAGAATGTGAAACTTTTAAGGTCCTTCCGATTTGTGATTGCGATTACTTTATCGCATCGTAGTTTTGCAAAACAAATGTGAAACTTTAATATACCTCTGATTTGCGATTGCAATTACTTTATCACATCGGACTTATTCAATATGAATACTTTTATGTATTATGTTGATGCGATAAAAGAATTTATATCTCATTGGATCGGAGATTTTCAATGTTGCATTTTTTTATATGCACTTGTGTTTTGCGATATGCGATATATGCTTTCCTAATCAATGAACTTTTTATTGTTTTATTCAAAATGATCAGATTTCCTCCAAGTCTTTTATTCTTATTTTAAAAAGAAAGGGGACCTATTTCTAAATGAAATTTATTCTAAAATTTTGAAATGGGGAGGTTTGTTGTACCGTACAACACCTAGCATGCAAGGCTAAATCCATTCCCCAACACACATTATTTCTCCTTTTTTCTTAGATCTCCAACCCCATAAATAGTTTATTCAAAGAGGAAGGTAACTTCCAACAACATCAGGGAATAGAGAGGTCCCAATATTGGTATATAATTTACCTACCTTACTTCATGTCATCATACTCCCTTTTATAGCTCATTTCAAACATTATTATTTTCCTTTTGCACCTTTAATATGAGCTTGGAGTGGATTTTCATTCCCTGAACTCCCACATATACAGAAAACTCTCTACCATTTTCTCCCATGTTTCTTCCATTTCCTTCTTAGATCGCCATCATACAACCTCCCATGCAGGGTGTTACTTTGTGGTAGCCCTACCACCAATCATTAATTGAACCTCTATCATGTCACTAGGTGGAATTTCTGCCACCGTTTAAGCACCCTCCATGGGGAGATTAATTATTTTTATAATTAATAATAATAATAATTTATCCATAAAATGTCGTGGATATTCCACTAGGTAGTTCGTCACGACATATCTAAAAAAATTATATTACAAATCTAAAATTCTACACTATTACAGTTTTATTAGATTTATAGATCTATATATTTATTGTTAATAGTGCATGCATGCGAATTTAAAATTATGAAAAAATAGAAAAGAGATAAAATAAAAGCTCATGCACACTTTTGACACAAGATATGACCTTGGAAACCCTTTCGAGAGAAAAACCCAGCTGGAAGGAGGGGTTGCTCTACTCTCTTTCTTTAAATTAAAATATGGTTGTGAGTACAAAGAAGTATGGTGTGTGGCCCGTGGGCTATTATAGTGCACAAATCCTCTTTGTGTGCTCTATATCCTATCCCTCTTGGCTATTTTTCCTCAGTTATGGAACAAATGCAATTGAAAGAATGGAACCTCTTTTCCTCCTAGTGGTCCAGTTATAACGCAACCCAATAGCCTTCTAATGGCTAGGTTTGACTACCTCAACTCTTAACCAGAGTTACAATAAAGAATCTTTTAGAGTCTTCTACATCATAATCAAGTGGACAACCCTTTTCCCACAAGTTAGGGGTTGACATTGCATCCTCTCGAATTATGGTGGTGAAAACAGGAAGATTAACTTTTTAGTGACATAACTTTCGCATACGAACTTCAATTGACGTAATTATTGTGTCATTGGAAAGATATGTGTGTGTATAATAGAAAAAAAATGCATCATTTTCCTTCCCCCAACCAGTGTCATCATACTCCATTTTATAGCTCGTTTCAAACATTATTATTTTCCTTTTGCACCTCAAGTATGAGCTTGGGGTGGGTTGTCCTTCCCTAAACTCCCACACATACAGAAACCCCTCTACCATATGCCTCCATGCTTCTTCCATATCCTTCTCAGATCGTCGCCATACATCCTCCCATGCAGGGAATTATTTGATGGCAACCCTACCGACAATCATTAATTGAACCACTATCATGTCATTAAGTGGAGTCTACCCCACTGTTTAAGCACCCTTTGTGTTTACAATTAATAATACTAATAATTGATCCACAAACTGTCGTGGATATTCAATTGTACAGTTCATCACAATAGATCTGATAAAATTATATTTAAAATCTAAAATTCTACACTATTACAGTTTTATTGAATTTCTGATTCTATAGATTTACTATTAATATTGCATGCATGTGAATTTAAAATTGTGTAGAAAATAGAGAACAATGAAATAAAATCTTACACGCGCATTTGACACTAGATATGACATGGGAAACCCTTTCGAGAGAAAAACCCAGTTGGAAGGTGAGGTCACTCTGCTCTCTTTCTCTGAATGGAAATATGGTTGCGAGTACAAAGAAGTATTTTTTGTAGCTCGTGGGCTACCACAATGCACAAATCCTCTCTATGTGTTCTATCTCCTATCCCTCTTGGTTATTTTTGCTCAGTTATGGAACAAGTTCACTCGAAAAAATGTAACCCCTTTTCCTCCTAGTGGGTTGGTTATAACACAACCCGATAGCCTACTAGTGGTTAGGTTTGACTGCCTCAACTCTTAACCATAGTTACAATATAGACTCTTCTAGTCTTACATCATAATCACATGACTAGCCTTTTTTCCACAAGTTAGGGGGATGATGTGGCATCCTCTTGAATTATGGTAGTGAAAATAGGAAGGTCAACTTCTTAGTGTAATAACTTTCGAATACAAACTCTGATTGATGTCATTCTTGCATCATTGGAAAGGTATATGTGTGTAGAATAGAAAAAAAAAATGGCATTGTCCTTTCCCCAACTAATTTCATCCTATTCCATTTAATAGCTCATTTCAAGCATTAATATTTTCCTTTTGCACCTCTAGTTTGAGCTTCAGGTGGGTTTTCCTTCCCTAAACTCCCAATAATACTTAAACCTCTCTACCATATGCTCCCATGCTTCTTCCATATCCTTCTCATATCACTTTCATACAACCTCTCATGCATAGCGCTATTTGGTGGCAATCCTACCTCCAATCATTGAATTGAACCACTATCATGTCACTAAGTGGAGTTTTTCCCACCGTTTAAGCACCCTCCGTGGGGGGATTAATTATTTTTTTATAATTAAAAATAATAATAATTGAATGGTAAACTATCATTGATATTCCACTAGGCAGTTTATCTCAATAGATCTGATAAATTATATTTAAAGTCTAAAATTCTACACTACTACAGTTTTATTAGATTTATGGATCTATAGATTTATTATTAATAACTTGCATGTGAATTTAAAATTATGAAAAAAATAGAGAATATCACACACATTTGACACAAGATATGACCTAGAAAACCCTTTCAGGAGAAAAATTGAGTTGGAAGGTGAGGTTGCTCTGCTCTCTTTCTTTGAATGGAAATATGGTTGCGAGTACAAAGAAGTATGGTTTGTGGCTCATGGGCTACTAAAATGTACAGATACTCTCTTTGTGCTCTATCTCCAATCCCTCTTGGTTATTTTTTCTCAGCTATGGAACAAATGCACTCGAAAGAATGGAACCCCTTTTCCTCTCAGTGGCTTGGTTATAACACAGTCTAATAGCCTACTAGTGGTTAGGCTTGACTACCTCGACTCTTAACCAGAGTTACAATATAGAGTCTTCTTCAGTCTTCTACATAATAATCATGTGACTAGCCCCTTCTCCATAAGTTAGGGGGCTAACATGGCATCCTCTTGGATTATGGTGGTGAAAACTGGAAGGTAAACTTCTGAGTGGCATAAATTTCACATATGGACTATGATTGACACGTTTCTTGTGCCATTGGAAAGGTGCATGTGTGTCGAAAGCAAATAAAAAAAAAATATGGACCTAAAAAGATAAAATTTACCCCCAAAACGTTGTTTGATACCTCAAAACACTCTCGGAAGGTTTCAAACCATGTTTTGCGAAACTGGGACCCACCAGTAAAAATGGTCCTGAGAGTTTATTCCTCCATTTTTTCCACTCTAAAAGCATTGAGATGGATGACAAACAATATAATGATCCAATATGGATCAATAATTTAAATAAAGTTATATTTTAGTTAATTTTATAATATTTTTAAATCTTTGGTAATGTGAAATGGATCATGAGGTAAGCGTTTTGATGCTTATCAATGTTTACCATCCATTTAATTTATATAGCATCATTAGTATATTTTTCCAATATAAAATAATATAATAAATGCAAAAAATTATAATCAAAATGTTAATTAGCCCAATCAACGATAAATACAATTTTAATAACAAATAAAATCTAATTTTATATTAAATATAAATAAGAAAAAGTAATTACAATGTCTTATTTACATGTATTGATAGATTAAAAAAAAAATTGTAAGCTTGGCAAGACTACATCTTCAACATATCCAATATATCACCCCGATCAAGGCGACAAATTGAATTAGTGACTTCACCTCAAGAGTGCCTTAACAAAGCACCTAATCACCGTTTATCCAAGACTCCATAGCCTTTAAAATAAAATAAAATAATAATTATAAATTAATTAATTAATTAAAAATAATAATAATAATAATAATAAATAAAATAATAATAATAATAAAATAAAATAAAATAAAAAATAAAAAAATAAAATCTTTATCTAAAATTTTAAAATTGTTAAATTTAAATACCCAAAAAATTTCATTTTTATGTTAAATATAAATAAATAAATAAACTCAAATTTTATGTTTTCTATATGAAGTTCAAAGGGATTATGGTCATATAAATGGTTTATTTCTATCGCCATGGGTATTGAATTAAAAATTAAAAATATTTCAAATTTTTTTAATATTGAATTTTAAATTAATAAAATTAATTAATACTATTAATATTAGTGATTAAATATAATTAAAAATGTTTATTATTGGTGTAAGTTGGGTAGTGTATTACTTTGCATTATATATATATATATATATATATATATATATATATATATATATATATATAGTTATGACTATTGGTTTTTATTAGGAAATTAGTAACATAACAACATATCAATTTTACTTATAATGGTTTGAATTTAATAACAAACTCAAAAAAATAATAAAGTTTATAATAATTTAAAAACATATTATAAAATTTAAGACATATATTTGTTATGTTGTAATATTGTTGCTACTACTATGTATAACATAAATGATAAGAGGTGTCATCTATCTAGAATACAAGTCCACCTGAATTGTATCAAGGATTTTATTGCCTTTTTCTAAAGAAGAAAACATTAAATCTATAAGAATTTTGGACATTACCAATACCTTGTTGATGAGCTTTTTTTGTCTACTTTTGCATTTCATTTATGCACAATAGAATTTCATGTCGGGTCTCCAAAAACCCAACCAACACTTTACACATTATAGTCTTTAGTTACTAGTATATGTTGATAATTTTCATATATTTGGTTTGTCGGGTTCCAATGTTGTCTTTATTTGGAACACAACCTCCAACCTCCTCCTCAACCTATGCATTTGTTAGAAAACGTTTTTCTATTATGGATTCTTATTATGCATTATGTATCTCTCTTTGAATTTTTGGAGGGGTGGATTGCACATATATTACAGTCAAACATTCTTCTATGAAATGGGCTCTAGAAGTAGATGGTTAATGAAGGTCCTTTCTCCCCCTTTGACTCCCTGAGTGATTTGGGTGCACAAAATTGTCAAAGGAAAAAGAAAAGTCAAAAGACCGAGGAAATAAAAACTACAGGAAAAGGGATTAACCAAATTACAGGTTGGAAGGATCAAAGGATAAAAAAGGATCAAAGAGGAGACTTGAAGGGGGTACCAAAATCCTAGTTGACTGAGAGGACACAACTAGAGGGTCGAGGCGAACTTGTCAACACAAGGCCGAAGCAAAACCCACTTTTTTCCCTAAAACATTAAAAATAACAAATAAGATTCTCCATTGAATCATTTTCTACATAGCAGAATAAAGGAAGATCACCCAGTAGTAAGCATGAGCCAAAAAAAATGAACTCAACTTCAGTGAAACGAAGACAATACACCAACTTAAATTATAAACAACAAAACTAGGATGTCACGCCAAGGCAAAGTAGGTTATGTAGAAAGGAAAAAGCCACCAGATACAAACATGTATACAAAAATTAAACAAAGCAATTGGAAAAACTTTTGATAGTATTCCATTGAGAAACTACTTCCTTTCTCTTAAAATCATAGTTGAAGCTCTCATTGCAGAGGAACATGTACCTTCTAACCAAAGCTTAAAGACACATGCGTGGTGTTGGACCAAACCTTGTATCCTTGCCTATTGAAGGCTAAGAGTTTGCAACCAACTATAAATATTTATATATATATATATACCCAGGGAAAAATCATAATTTTCATTTATGATAAAAGTGAAAATTACATTTTTAAAATGTACTTTTGTGCTTTCAAAAAGTTTCCAATATATATTAATGGGCTTGATTGAGCTTAAATGAAACATTTTTTTCATAACTTAGTATAAATGTTTTAAGTTTGTTTTTTAGGGTATGTTTTCTAACCAATTTATTGGAAATTCAACTCAAATTTATCAAAATTGCAAATTCTAATTGTTAAATCTGTAAAATCTAAATGTCTCATAATTTTTTCCAAATATTAAATCTATTTATATACTCAAAAATGCAATTTTAAAAATGAAAAATTAAAATTTCATTAAGAAATTGTATCACCAAATTCTATAAAAAAACTATTAAAACTTTAAACTCAAGTATTCTTCATATTTAAATTTTGTGATAAAATTCATAAATCACATGCATAAATAATTTTAAAGTGTTAATATAATATATATTAATATGATTGATTGAATTAACATAAAAACACTTTATTTAATTTAATATATATTGTTTTCAATATATTTTAAAATTCAATTACAATTTATTCAAATTACAAATTTAAATTTATTAAATATAAATCTTTTTGAAATTTTTAAAATCTTAATTTAGATTGAATTTAGGTCATTCTCATGTAATTTTAACCAAAAAAAAATTCAAAAAAAACCTTAAATTTATTATACATTTAAAATATATATATATATATATATATATATATATATATATATATATATATATATATAAATAATTTTATTTAAACGTCAGAAAAATCAAAATTTTAAATCAACTTCACCTTTCTTAAAAGCATAGATCACATGCACACATGGTTGCCTTTTCGTTCGTATTATGTAAAAATAAGCTTGTAAAGAATATTCTCTCACCACATAAAAATTCAAAAAAGGTCTCCTCTAGATTCGGGAAAATATTTTTTAAAACACGATTATTTTATATTAAAATAACTTTTATAAAAGAGAGGATATTCTTTAAAAATTTAAAATCATTCTTTTGGTCAAAGAATATGGGTGGTGAACTGATTTGTATGTGTAGAATAAAGGCGAGGACAAAGTTTTATTCAACATCTTACTATTATTATTATTTTTATGTGTAAAATAAAAATAAATGGTTTTTGGTTTTTTTGTCAAGTTGTATGTGATTTTTTAGGTTTGATTATTATTTTTATGTGTAAAATAAAAATAAATTGTTTGTGTTATTTTTTTGTCAAGTTGTATGTGATTTTTTAGGTTTGACTTCTGATTTCATGAGTGGGGCATCTAACTCGTCATAATCATTTAGAGATCGCACTCAGCCTGGGCCACACTAGCCCTAAGCTGACTGGATTTTTTAGCATGTCTCCTCCCACTAGCACAGGGCACAACCACTCCTCATGAGGTTTGATTCTAGGTCTCCTTGCTGACCATGACTACTGTGCTAGTGGGACTTGACTTATACACAGTTCACTCAGAGAGGATTTGAACCCATAACCTCGGGGACCAAAGTCCTCGCTGACATGGCCATTGCGAGTGGGGATGCCTCACCTCGGCATTATATGTTATTATTAATTAAGTTAAATTTATTAAAAAAAACCATATTTATTTATTAAAATTTGAAAATATTTATTTAAAAATGTTATAGTAAAGTTAGTAATCTTAAAATTATAGTAAAGTTGATTAAAAACCTTCGGATTTATTATTATTATTATTATTATTTAAAAGCCTTTCCAAAAACTACGAGGAAAAGAACCTAAAATTCTCTTTTAAGTGTTTTTATTGCCAAATTCCCAAGTATACGAATATATTTTTATAAATATATTACAAAGCAAAGTACATAAATATAACATAGTCATTGGTTGCTAATTGTAGACTCTTTATTGAGCAAAGTATATTCCGTAAGTGTCAAGGATATTTTTGCACCGAGGGGTGACCTCCAATCCAATATAGTAAAGATGGTGCAATGTCATGTAAACCGTTTGACTTAGTGAAATTAAAACAAAAATAAAAATAAAAATAACTTTATGTTAAAATAAAAATAATTTCAAACTAAAATAATAAAAATAAAACTTCTACATTATTATTATTATTATTTGTTGGATAGTTAAGGTAAACTTGATTTTATCAAGTTATTGGTGGTTTTTGAGCTCCAGGTTTATGAGAACCTATGGTATTCATGTGGAATATAGCCTATTTAAAGGGGGAAATTAAACCAACCTAGATCCATTTTAACTCTGAATCTACCAAGCATTGAGAGGGATCAAATATTTTTTCACTGTAAAAGAGGTTTGCATCTCAAGAAATTTGATCCCTCTCGGCACTTGGTAGATCTGGAATTAAGATGGATCTAGGCTAGTTTATTGTCACTTAAATCATCCATTCTCGATAGGATTCCCTTTTTCTTGTGAAAGGAGGGGAGAGATGTGAAGAAAAAGCTTTCATCAATATATCTATGAATAATTTAGAAGATTCAAGGTGAACCCTCACTATTTCCTCAGGCTCATTTTTCGTATCCCCTTCCTGCTCTTTTATTTGCTTTGCATCCTCTTCTTCCTCCTTTGTTTCTTTTTCATTTGCTTCTTCCTCCTTTCCACCTTTTGCTTCCTTTTTTCTTGGTACATTAATCTCAAGATCCTCTAGGGATGGATTTGTGCAGTTATCAATGTATGTTAATTTGAAGTTGGATTTAATTGCTTCTTTTTCAAATTCTTCTATGTGTCTTCTAGATAAATTATGAACCTTTAAGATTCCCAAGAACTTCAAAATGGTTTTTTTTAGCTAGGAAAACCCTCTTAGGGTGTCAATGATTGAGGGGAGCCCTTATGTTGAGAATTCCTTCACCTACTTGAAACCATCTTGAACTCATGGTCTTCTCTTTATTTTTTCTTTGACGAAGGTTGTTCCTCTTCGATTTTTGGATTATTTTTATCAAAATATCCATGAACATAACATATTTTAATCTTGGATGGAATGTGTTCATAATATAGGGTTTGGTGATGGCTCCACTTGTGACATCCCTTGGTTAATATTTCTCTCATTGTAAATAATTGTAATTATTCAAATGGTTGAGAGAGGGACATAGATTCCATTGTTTGAGGAAGGAGATTGCTTGAGGGAAATGTTATTTTAAATACCAGTCCTAGTTGGTTGAGTAGTTTTAAATGTGTTGACTGTGCCATAAATTAAGTGAAAGAGGAAGGGACGAACTGAGGTGTCCTTTAGCTCCAAAAAAAAGCAATAAGAGGACAAAAATATTGAATTCATCATGGGTTGCATTGTCCCAAGAGGTTGACTAGAATGCAATTGTGGAGAATGACAGACGGTTATTTTTTTGGAAGGAAAAACATTGATACATGCACGACAAGGAAGATATGGAGAGAAAACAAGCTCTTGCGTGGAGGGATTGCATGAAAAATTAGTGGAAGAAATCATGTAGAGAACATTGCAGTAAGAGAAAGAGAAATTTCTCCAAGGGTGGAGGTGAGAATGCAAAGAACGCTACAACCATAATTCAATGTTGTTATGTTCTAGAGATATTAAAAACTAGCTAAGGAATCCTCACAAAGGCTTACTCAGTGAATGAATTATAGAGAGCAGTGGCTTGCCTAAAGGTTGAAGAACCACTAGAAGCTTTTGGATTGATGAACTACTGGCTAGGAGAGAAGCACCCAAGTACTTGGGGACCCGATGAACCACCAGGTGATGATTACACTGATGCATGACCTCACTGGTGAATTTTTTGGGAAAATGGCTTCTATTCTCCTACAATAGCTTATCCACTAACAAACCTTCCTTTATTATGGATTCTCTCCTCCTAAGAGTGAGTTGAACTCTCTATATTGAGATATCCTGGCATGGATGTTCCTCACGTACGAGAAGTCTGAGAGGATTAAGTGGAAGCTTGTGAAGCTAGTGGATGAAGGCAGAGTGGCCTTCTGATATCTCATATTAGTTGTTTATTTGTTGAAGTTTTCCCTCAAAAATCATTCCACCTCAATATTTGGAATATGGCTCAGGGGTGATAGCTACAAGAAACCGTGGTTGTAGCTAGTTTATGGTTGGGTGGAGAGTTGAAGTCCCACTCTCAGTTTCCAACCTATTTTCCACATAAGATAAGTATTTATGTAGTCTTATAATGTTAAAATATTTGTACATGTATATGGTATTGAATAAATGATCATGTCGATATTAAGGAATGTGAATTTCATGTATATTAATGGATATTAGATTTCTTATATGCATGTCTAAAGGATGGCCGAATTCTTGTAAGTGTCATGTGAGCATAATTTGTTGTGTCCCTCTCATTAGATTGATGAGTATGATATGTTGCCCATTTTCTAATTATTTCTCTCTGTATATGAGCCACGTTGCACAGACATAAATGTTTGGTTATGCTGCAATTGGGAAACTGAACTAAATTCCCCATGATTTTGAGAAGTGTACTTAGATGCACGTTCTCTGAGTAATTTTAATGGGAAAGATAATGACCAAGTTTATATTTGTTCCAACGAATTTGAGAGCAATAATTTCTGTGGATTTTTCAACGAAATACAACTCGTGTTTCCAAGTGCTTTGAGTTGCATGTCCACGGCCATGGTGTGCCGAAAAGAGGTGAAGGGCTTTAACCCTTCATCCTTGACCTCTTGATGTCCAAGTTTAACTAGACGATCGAGCCATGCGGGCCTCAATCTAGGGTGGTTCTCAAATAAATTAGGAATTTTCTAAGTATGAAATACTCACAAAGCATTCTTGAACTCACCTATGGGACCCGCCAATTCGAGGGTTGGGATGGTCAATCGAAAAGTCCAAAATCGGGATGATTTTTTGCCTGGCCCTAGGTGTGTGGATCGAGTAGTTGGGTGAGTCCAATAGTTGGGAGTCAGGCCAGTCATGGTTATGATGCATAGTTGGCCCCAGGTGTAAGGTCAGGCAGGATCTCCAAGTTGAGGGTTGGGCTGGATGGTCGGGTCGAGTCGGGTCGAGGCTCTGGTTTGAGTGAAGTCGGGTAGGATTCGTGGAGTAGGATGACTTTTGACTACCTAGAGGAGCATGACTATTCACATGGAGTTGTCCACAATGGTAGGGCAGCCACGTAAGGTGCCACACAAGTTTTCACATGGTTTTCAAATGGGAACCATGGATGACGTGGCAAGTTTATAATAGGATTAACCTTGTGTGGTCACATCTTCGATCCGTAAGTTGGATTGAGGCAAGTTTTATATCATTGGAAAGGTCTTAATGAGATGAACACAACGATGTTATTTGTTTTAATTTTTGAATTAGTTGGAAAAGAGAGAAATTTTAGACCCCATTTCCATCGTGGGACCATGGAGATTGGGTTAACATCATAATTGCCTCCTTATACCCTTAGATAGGACTGGGGTTAGCAGGGGGTATGTTACACCACCCATCAATATTGATTTGTTGATATTTTAAGAGCCCCTTCTCCAAATATATCTCCACATATATTCTTGTGCAACAAAACAAATTTCATTTTGGTTCTACTCAATTAATGAACCTACATAGTTTATTTATAATATATCTAAGAGTGCAGTCATCCTAGAAAATGAGAGGGACATCAAACGATATAACACATATCTGGGATGTTGTAATTTCTTCTATTGGATTGAAATTTAGGGATCATATGTCTACATACATTCCTCTAGATCTAATAAAATATGGTCTAGAGTGGAATATTAAATCTCACAATTCTTTATTAAGAAAAAGAAAGGAAAAATAGCCATAATTAGAAGCAAAATAAAATACACGCCATTTAATCTCGAGAAGGGAAAATAGTCATAACTATAAGAAAAATACAAAACATGTGCTTTAATCTTGGGACACCATTGCTCAACCAACCAAGTTTCTATAGCTTTTAGACTAGGTCAAAACCCTGAAAACTTTCCTATCAAAGCATGTTTAGACAAAATGAGGGTTTCCCTTCTTGGTTCTTGAGATGGAATATCGAGCCAAGAAATAACTTCTAATATTTTTACAAATATCCTTTGATGGGGTTGTTTTCTTTTATGGGACCAAAAATAAAAAGGCTTCTATTTTTAAAATGTTGGCATCTCCCTTCCTCATTAAATCCCTTAAATTATACAAGAGGTAGTGGTAGGCTTCATTGGTATTATATCGAAACCCACAACCCCAAAATATGTGCTTTTTTTGTAGACAACTTGGATTTGTTTTAGGAAATGGTCTTTATTAATTATATATCTAATATCACACACTCTTGAATGAAAGAGATGCCAAGTTTCTTTTGATTTGTGGCTTTTGAAATCCTGCAAATTAGGTGGTCGCTAAAGTATTTATTTCTTCCTCGCATTATTTTTTCTTGATGATGAATCGCACTAGCAGGTTCGAAACGTCGATACCCTAACTCTGATGTGATGAATCGTGAAACAAATCTCCAATCAATCTCAAATCATAGAAGCCTAAATTCTGAGAGTCCTATCTACTAAAAAATCACCATTTAAAAAAATTTTATTTCTTATAGTATATATTTATTTAAATAATAAATAAATATTAAAAATTAATAATAACTTGTGACCAACTATAGGAATCAAAATTGTATCAATCATCTCAACACTCAGCAGGGCCAATTTGTGGAGAATCATGAAAGTATGTCTCAAGAATTAACTGAACATTTTCATTCTCTTATCACTGAACCCTCCAAGGATAGAAGAATGCAAATTCAAAAAATTACCCAACACATTTCTAAATTAGACACAGAAGAGAAAAATGCAATGATCCTTGTTAAGCGGAATTATGGATTACGGATAAAACATTCTTCCCTAGATGTAGTGCTCATCTAGAACAACAGGTTAAAGACTTTGCAACTACTTTTCCTAATTGTAAATAGACACACAGAACAGATCAAAGAACTTACTTGGAGTCCGAGCGCTTCCTATTCTCCTTCTGTCGTTCTTGTTGTAGCTTCAAATCCAAGTTAGATGTCCGAAAATATTTCCTACGAATATGAACACTAAACAAAAAAATATAGCAATAATACAGATGTTTATTAAATTTATTTAGTTAAATTAATGAAACATAAACCATATACATCAGATAAGAATTCATAATATGAAACATGTGAGCTTATATTGATACATATGTGGGAAAGTAAGCAGCAATCTTTATTAATGGATAGCAGACGAGGTTACAACCCAGAGATTGATTTAGTGTCACCATCTCCAGAAGCATCCCAACCTCATCACAATGCACATCTCTCCAATAGCATGTCACTCAAAGCAATTCCTCAATTGAAATTCCACTAGCATTTCTCTAATCAAATTATTACTTATCAAACACTAGGATCTATGCTCAATTTATAGAGGAGCTGAAGGTAGTTTTACAATCAGTGACTTTCTAATAATAGGAAAGACATGTTCCCAATCTTAGAGATGTCAAATGGACACATGGATTCAAATTTTGACACATGTGAACTCTTCTAGAAGGCACTGGCCAAGTGGAGATTCCGGAACAATGAGAATTTTGCTCCCAATGTGACCAATGCACCTATGAGTGTCAGGAAGTGCTTTGCAGAGCACCTTTGAATGGAGGTACCTACATATGCAACGCACTTATTCCCTTGAGAGGCAGTGTTGGTGAGCTCTCATATGATATAATATAAACTTCAAATCTTGGAAACCTTTGCAATGGAAGTCATGGATGATTTGTCTTGTTCTTTGTCTTAGGGCATGTAGCAACTAAAATGATAGGGAATGATAGATCCTATTCATTAGTTCTAGAGATGATGTCCAGTTAACCAGGTCATTGGGAATGGTGCCCAAATTGACCTACAACAATTTTCCCCCTAAATCATGAAGTTAGAATAATAATAACAATATTTTGATTGAGATGCTTTACACTGTGATGGGCTGGAGATGAAGCGGAGTGGAAAACTGCATCAATATTAAAATACATTACATCATGATATATCCTCTTGATCATAAATTGTTGAGGGAAGACATTCCCATGCTCAGCACATAAACTATCTAATAACATATACATAGTGCAGAAAGTCGACTACATTGGAATGTTTCCCAATACAGATATGCCTACAAATAATGGCCCATGTTCGGATGACGATCTGTATGTAAGGTCACCATACAGATGATGTGTACAACAATCCTGAAATCGCAGCCCAGATTGTTGAAACTAGATCTGGGGCTAAAACTAGAAAACTCCATAATTACTTTTTCGTAAAGTTGTTGCTCAGATCCAAAAAAGTGTAAAATAATATCTAAGAGAACCTCTTTAGTCATGTTCTACCAAGGTATTCCTTTTTCGTAAATAATATATCCTATTCCGGAAAAGGGTTAAACTCATACTGAGTATATATCAATTCATTTACTTTTACAAGCTCGAAAAGACAAGTGCTCGAAATTTTTTTCACATTATCAGAGTCTAAAAAGAGTTGAAAGAAGACTCCAGGGGTTCCTTTTTCGCTCTTATTGAAGCTGGAAAAAGAGATAAACGTGTGCTTCAAATCCTTTCTCGTTTTTAACAAAGCTCGAAAAATAAGGAGGAAAAGTATGCTTTGTGTTCAAATCATTCTCAAAATAAATCTACGTGACTAATCTGTTCATCAGTTGTAAAACTTGTTCAAAACAACATCAAATGGATTAAAAATACATGTTTTATGATAAAAAAACATAATAAAACCATAGTCATAGTAATAAATATGATTTTCAAACAATTAAATAACTATTAAAAAGAGTTTTACTATTCATTCTTTACCATTCCATAGTTACCATTTGAATTTTGGAGCTCTGAACCTGATTTTGAACCCGAACTTCAGCTGCTGATTGCGATCATTTTTGTGGATGGATTTCATTGCCATTTGATCCAGGTTAGTGCCATGAACCTTCTCTTTCCTTCAGTAATCATTTCATTTCCTTTCACTGCAAATTTTTAGGGTTTTGGTGTCCCTAGGGTAAATTCTGCTCCCAAAGAGGGCAACGCACCCTTGGACATCGAAAAGTGTGTTGTATAGCAGCTAAAATGAAGGCTACTTGAATATGCAATGCATTGTCTCTTGTCCTGGGTTGCATTGGGCGCAATCTTCATTTTTGTTTTTTGCATTATACCCAAAATTTGCCCAATTTTTTGCATTGAATGGAATCTAATGGTTCTTATGGTTACATTTCAGGTTTTCATCGAATTACAATGACGATTACATGGAGGGAAAGAGAAAATGAAGAACAAGATATGATTTCCCTAAATGATCTGGGCACAGTAAGAGCCCTAAGAGATTATGGACTTTTAAAGTACTTCCAGTTGTCAGGGATGAGGCAACAAATAGAACTCTTGGAGTTCTTAGTTCGAGCATGGGATCCATCTATCGAGGCATTTCATATTAAAAACCAAGTGGTTCCCATAACAATAGAGGATGTATACTTTCTCACAGGTTTTTCGAGGAGAGGCTTGCCTATTTCGCTCTCAGGGTCTATTCTTGGAGGAGAGACTGTGAGAGATATTGTTATCCAGGGGCAGAGCCAAGAAAATATGGAAAGATAAACATCTGAGATGTTAGAGTTTTGCCTTTGACAAGCATCCTTTTCACGATAACAAAACTTGTTGGCACTGTTACCCTACATGTAGCGAATAGATCGTATAGGTAATACGTGCTAGAGCATATGGAGCCAATAGACTTCAATTGGTTTAAAGTTGTACTTTATCAGATAAAAGAACAACTGAACAAAGCAAAGGGAGGAAGGAAGGAGAACTTCAATTATGGTTCGATCCTCATATCATTTTCCTTGGAATGGATTCCACTGATGCAGCCACAACATGTGACATTGGATGTGTCTAATCCTCAAGATCCGAGGATGCAGATATGGGTAGAACTAATGGGTAGGCATGCAGGCCAATCGACCATTGTGTTCTCGACTACATTCATCGCCTGGTTTAGGTGACAGATTGCCGCCATTGATGAGTATGCATACACAGACGTTGATTTCCAGGGAGATCCAGATTTAGCTTTACCAGAAGGTGCTCAGTGGGTTGCAATAGGTAAGAACGTTTTGACCATGTTTTTTTATTTTTCTCAGGTTTATACAATGTTTTTGTATTTTGATTTTTTCCCAAGACTAAACTAAATGTTTGATATAATGCAGATGTTGGTCGAATTCAACCGGTGGAGGAACCAAAGCTTGTAGTAGATGAGCCAGCAGAGAGGGCTGTCGGGAGAGCAATCCTTCAGGATCTTGATATGGCTGAGACTCTGACTGAGCTTCGGCAGCACATAGAGGGGTTGACCTTCGGGATTCCGGATTGTCGGATCGAAGATTTACCCATGCGACTGCAACATCACACTATAGGCGCTCCTAACCGTTGGATGCAGTTACTGCGTAGGATAGCTACATCTATAGCATGTTACCATGAGCATCGCTAGTTTACTTTTGACATTTTGCATACATTTTGAGGTCAGATGACCAATGTGTCTTGGACACAAATTTTTGTAAAAAAACCTATAGCTATCTATCTATTTGATTTCAGTGTTTTCCTATGTTTATTGTGCAATCCTATTCAATGATGTGAATGTTTTCTTTACATGTGTTGCAAATGTCTGTCTAAAACTTGATTAGCCAAAGAATCAGTCAATGTGTTCAAATCTCTGGAAATGTGTTGATATTGAATAAAATCAAAATGTATTTCCAAAAGTCGAACTCTTAGGAACAAATGATGCAGTGTTGGATTTCTAACAATATAAACACTAGTAAGTGGTAATACCACAAGTTGTGAGTCTAACCTCATGATTATGCATTTAATACCAAATGAAATGGCATCAGAGAGAATTTTGATCAACGCGTTATACTCAGTGATATTGTTCATCGATCTACCAATAAAAATTCCTTGAATACTCATTAACTCATCGTTCGGAGCGAAAATGGCCCACGCTGTAGAGGATAGATTATGTGTACTACGACTAGCACCATCAACATATCCAACAAATGGTTCTGAAGCTTCAGACATCTACGATGAAATGTAAATTGGATTACTAACGTCAAGAAAACTCTAAAAAACAAACTAAGATAGTGAATGCAAATCAAAAGCATATAAATACAATATAATACAAAATATTACTACGCTCATGATTAAGCATAGTAACATTTCAAATACAATCCATTTCTAGGTTGAGTCAATGGAATTCCTTCGTAATTAACCAACTCATAGGCACCCTTAGCAAGAACTCTTTTGACAATATAGGGGCCATGCCATAATAGCTCAACTTTCCCTGTACCTATTACATCAGCTTCTTGATCATAAAGAAGGACCAAGTCAACCTCTGAGAAAATGCGAGGTTGGAAATTTTTGTCCTATTGTGCCTTTATGCGTCTCTTATGCGCTTCGTTGGCCAATTTGGCTTCACGACACTTTTCATCAAGATGGATGAGGTTAAAAAGACGCGCTTCTTCTTCTGAGGTGTCAGGTAACAAGTCAATCGTGAGTTTTAGAGACGGTATTTCACATTGGATATGAAAGATAGATTCCAGACCATACACCAATTGAAAGGGAGTAAATCCAGTTGTGTTTCTCACCGAGGTTCGATACGCCCACAAGGTGGAGTACAGGATCAAATGCCAGTTTCTTTTATGAACTCTTATCATTCATTGAAGCATACGTTTAAGAATCTTTTTGATAGCTTCAACGTGTCCATTTGATTGTGGTTAATCAGTAGAATTATCATGTGACAATCCTAACTTGGCAGTCAATTCAACCATCATGTGGTTGCGAAAATGCTTCCCATGATTTGTAACTATAGCCTGTGGGACCCCAAACCATGAAATAACATGATTAAAGAAAAAAATGCAGTTGTCTGTCCTATGTTGTTGAATGTAGGCATCACTTCGACCCATTTGGTAAAGTAGTCTACTGCAATAATAATATAACCATGCCCCCCGGACGAACGAGGGTTACAGGTCATGAATTCAATACCCCATTTCGAAAATGGTCCCACAAATACAACAGAATGCATTGGTGTTGGTGTTTTGTGGATTTTACGATAAAAAATATGGCATGCATGACAAATTTTGATCGCGAGGATGCAGTCGCGAAATATGGCAAACTAAAAGTAACTTGCACGGAGTATTTTTGCACGGTAGCATATCTAGATAAATTTTCACCACAAGCCCCCAGCATGACAATCATTTAAAACCCTTTTCATCCTCCTCATGAGTGAGGCACCTTCTTAAAATAGTATCGACACCACAACGATAAAGTGTGTCGTCAACGATCAGATAATCTTTGGCTTGGTATCGAATAGGTTTTTATTCAGAGTGAGAGGTATCAGGCCAAAAATTTTGAGTTTGGAGATAAATGATGAAATCTCCATACCAAGGATTAAATGATCTGATCATAAACAGAGACTCGTGAGGAATTGATGGTTCCGACATAGTAGCAGTACTATCAGAGGGAAGGTCACAGAAAATCTTTGCCAAAACTAAAGACTTCTTTGACTTGGATTTGATGAATTCCTACAAAATTACAATCCATTTTGAATTCCCCCCCCCCCCAGCAATTGACATGATAATATATAAGTCATGGGGTTTCAATCCGAAACGATAATGGTTTTTCAGAACAGGATATAGTGGCAAAATCTTTGGACAGCTTGAATAGCTGCCAACACAAGCTTTTCTACGTATGAATACTTAACTTCCGTATCATTGAGATTATGAATCAAATAATAAATTGGATGTTTTATCCCATATTCTACTTGGACCAATACCATAGCAATGGTTGTTTCAGCCACGACGATATATAGGAAATAGTCATTCTGATAATTAGGGGGATACATTAATGAAGCCTGGACAAGAGTATCCTTAACAACATCAAAAGAATCTTGCACAACTTGGTCCCAATGGAAGGGAAACCCCTTTTTCAAAAGTCGAGTAAATCCTTTAGCCATTTCGGCGTAGTTGGGTATGAACCTCCTTAGGAAGTTAGCCTTTCTTTGAAGTTTTTGTATATGAAGTAATTTTGATGGCGCGAGAAAATCAAGAATGGCTTGAACCTTCAATGGGTCGATTCGAATTCCTTCTTTTGAGACTACTAATCCAAGAAAATGACTAGAACCAACACAAAACACACATTTATGTCGATTGAGGTGTATTTTGTAGTGTCGGCAGCGTAAGAAAATGGCTCTCAGATCCATCGGGTGATCAGTCTGATTTCGTGAATACGCTGGTAAATCATCTAGGTAAGGTTGAACAATGTGCTTGATGTCATTAAAATCATAATTCATTTCTCTCTGAAAAGTTTCCCCAGCCTTCTTTAAACCAAACAGTAGTTTCCTATATGCGAATGTGCCCCAGGGACAAATGAATGTTGTCTTATGTTTATCCTTTGGGTGGATATTTATTTGATTGTAACCGAAAAATCCATCCATGAACGAAAAGATTTCACATTCATCACAATTGTCAATAATCTAGTCGATAAAGGGAATAGGATAGTTGTCTTTTGGACAAGCAATATTTACATCCCGATAATAGACGCACACTCAGATGGTTCCTTGATTTTTCATGATAGGAACGATGTTGGAAACCCACTCGATTACCAGAACAGGGTAAATGAAACCAGCACGCAAAATTTTCTCAACTTCTGCTTTGATGGCAGCAGCCTTCTTTGGATGAACAAGACGAAGGCATTGACACACCGGTTTGACATCAGGATACATATTAATAGTGTGTTCAACGATACTAGTATCTATGCCTGGCATTTTCTCGTAAGACCAAAAAAATACATCACGGAATTCACGAAATAGAGAGTGATATAATTTGAGTTATGATGGAGAACAAGATACACCGACATCAATATTTTCTACTACGCCAAGTTTGGTCAAAATATCGATAGAAATGGTTTCTTCAATATTTGACAGATTTCGCTCGGAATCAATTGCATTAATTGGTAAAGAATTCGAAAAGAAAATTTTTATTGATGGATGATATAATTCACTAAGATTATTTTATTCATAATCAGGAAGATGGGAACAATGATGATAATCTTCCCATGGTTCTCCTTCCGACATCATGGCTTCCAAAATATTCTCATCCGTCAAGAAAGTTGAGGAAAAAAGATCAGAAGGAATACCAAAATCTAAGGAACGATCAACCTAAACAATTGGTGACACTGATTTAGGATTTGCCGCTGAAGGTAGATAGATTTATTTCTATGCCAGCTCAATAGGTTTGGGCGGCAGAAATTCATCCAACATAACAATTTCAAAATCACCCGTACTCTTCCTTAAGCCAGATGGAGTGGAAGAGATCATGTAGCAGGTCTCTATATTTTCAATTCCTGCCAATGCCGTAGGCAGTAGTAATGCAAAGGTTCCCATGAGAGTGGAATCCTTTAAGAGTCCTACACCAATGTTCTGAAGTGCTAGTTGAGGTGTGTGAACGAACGAAACACTTCCAGTTACCTGCGAAGCGGAGGCAAAGAAGGATATCTGATTGATGACTGTGATAGTACCTTTATATGGAAAGGAAATAATTCTAAATATGTAGAAACAATTACAGTCATAGCATATATCCATGGCCTTCTAAGTAGAATGTTATAGTCAAGGGGTCCTTCAAAAACCTCGACATAAACATTCACTATTTTTCCCCCTAGTTCAACATGCAGGTTATTAATAATACCACAAGGCTTATATGTACGTCCATCGAAATCCTTCAACGTCGTTGATGATTGAGATAAGCATGGCAAGCCAAGTGACTTCCAAAAATTTAGAGACATAATGCATGTAGATGCTCCCTCATCAATAATAGTACAATGAAAAAGGTGATTGAGAACATTTACTTGTATGGAGAATGCCAATTCTGCTGGTAGTTGCGGCACATAGCCCATATGATTAAAGACAACAAGATTGGAATCAGTCAAGTTAATTCCACCAATAGTTGACAATAAAGCCTATTTTTGGGAGGGACAATTTTGTAGTACCTCAAGAGCAGACATGGTTGAAGGGGATTGAGCCAATTCTTCAACTATATTATAATTTTTTGCAACTCTTTCTCGAGGATTATATGTCGATTTATGAACGACTCCCTTTGGTGGCTTAATTATCAATTCAAGAATAGCAATAGGTGATACTGATTCCGTAGACGGATTTGTAGTTGAGGTAGTAGGTTGATGAGTGGCTTGAATACCATAATCTTTATTACGCGTTGACACCAAAATATTTGTTTAAGGTTTTGTGACAAATAACATAATCACTTGGGAACTAGAAGCTGGATTCGTAGCAACCAAGTTTGTGTCCAGATTCAGAAATGGATCTATCAACACAGCTGATGCATGAGAAGTCTTAATGATTTTTGAGACTTTAGCGTGGTGAGGACAATCTCGAAAAAAGTGTTCCTCATTACAGATTATGCATGGATAACAAGGTTTCCTAGGTCCAGACGATTGATCAGATGATCTTTCCTGCGGGTTAGAAGTTTGCTTTTTCTTAGATTTCCATTTTTTCTTACTTCCGGGTTGCTTGTAAGTTTTGCCTTTGTAAAATGACATGGCATTAATTTTTGAAGAAGGTGCAGGATCAGATGCAGTAGTATGATGTGTGCTTGCAGTACCAATCAAGCTGTCTCTGGCATGAGAGTCCTTTAATTGAGGAGGAATAGTAAAATTAGATCTCGGCGCATTTGGAATTTTTTTCATAGAGCGTGCCAGACTGAGTATAAATCAAGTCTAAATATTGGGCATGAGCGATAACTTGATCTTTTGTGACGACGCCACCCTTAGCCACATCCTCAGTTATAGATGGTAACAGGGACTTAATGAACCACTTAGCAAGTAGTTGATCAGGAACAAATGTCTTAACCATTCTACGACAACGACGCCACTCATGAATATTATCAGAAATGTGAGTAGCATTAGTCTGCTTGAAATTGGTCAAGATTTCTATTCCGGTTTCATATCGTATGGGTAACTGGAAGTGAGTCAAAAAGGTAGTAGCTAGGGCAGTGAAATTATCAAAAGAAGCTCTAGGTAACTCAATGTACCATTTTGCAGCCGGACCAGTAAGCGTACGCTGGAAAAGATGTAGTCGAACAAAATCGTCATTCAAGGAGTTTGATGAACACCACAAATGATAAGTCATGACATGAGTCGACGGGTCCTCCCCAGGGTTTCCATTGAACTTAGGAATATCCGAGGGTAATTTTTGAGGTATCACTAGCCACCAAGGAGCATATTTGATTGGATCATTGGTTAGCCGATTTAAATCTGGTAACTCTAAAGTTGCAACAAAAGGCAACTGTCAATTAAGGTTAGGTTGAGCATAGCTAGGGTATGATGGAATTTCTTAAGCAACAGGACTTTGAGCACCAACATAAGGAATTTTTTGTTGGTAACCCAGATAGGGGTTGTTTTGAAAAGCAAATGCTTGAGGATTATGTTGACCAAAACCTGGATATAATACTTGCTGAAATGAAGGTTGAGGCATTTGCAGTTGAGGCTGCCAAGGGGTCTATCCACCAATGTTATAACCCAAATTAAGATAATTTGGATTTGGTTGAGGATATTTATAACCTAGTTGTGGCTGTGACATCCCATAAAATGGTAAACCATCTTGTGAATAAATGATTCCAGGTACATGTTGTTGTTGTAAATTAACCGAAGGATTTGGAGTCTGTGGACCCAATACTGGAGGGTATTGAGTTGAAGGACCCGCCTGAAAGGTTGTTGCACAAAATTTTGATTCTGTAATAGGGGTAAAGATGTATTAACAAGTGGGAATGATGTGGGTGTAACAGGTTGAGCTGTTTGATACGCGTGTACAACCTTTTGTGGTTGGGTAGGCAGAGTGGGTTGCCATTCACAAACATTCATTTCGACATTAGGTTGACCAAAAAGTGACGGAGTACTGTCATAGTGGGTGACCAAAGGTTTCCCCCTAGCATGAGGAGGATAATAAGATGGAAAATATTTCTCTCCAAATGCAGGGAGTCCAGTTGATATGGTACTAGACGGAATAGGCCTAGAAGGACCAGCTTGATATTTCCCTAATGATGTGTATAAATAATTAAGTTGTTCAGTACTCACTATAGGTTTACCAGTTAGAACACCGGACGATGACATTGGTGAAGTCCATGGTTTTGAAGATGCACCAGAGAAAATTCCAGATAAAGATTTATAACCTGATGGGACCATAGGGCCACCATGAAAATATGACTCTAGTGCAGTTGTAAACATCGACGAGGTAGCGAGGGAAAGTACTGACGTAATTGGAACAGATGTCCCAACCAAAGATGTTGGTTCAGACATGGTTAATTGACCAAATGTATACCCTTTTAGATTGACATGATTTTGAATAGGAACAGGATCAAGAAAAGCAGATGGTGGTGATTGAGGAAAAAACATGTACAGGTAAAGGTCCTCCCTAAATTGGGTCGGAGTTAAAGGTGTCTCGTCTTGTGGGATTTCTTCAATCGAAATTAAACCAGGTGGAAGTATTTTTCCATCAGGCCCAAAGTATATTTTAGGAGGTTGACTGTGTGATATGGGAGACTCAATGGCTACAGAAAATTGTGGGATGACGAATGCAGGAACAACTTCCGGTTGTTCGACTTCGGGATTCAGATGTTCTAGCAAAAAGGAGATAGGATTTGGAACAACTTTTGGTTGAACAACATCGGGTCCAGGAGGTATGGTCTCACTGATTGGATGGATCGTGACCACGGGTAGCTATGAGGACTCTGTTTCGACAACAGTAGACAAACTAGGATGTGTAGAAACAACTTGTGCTAACTCTGGCATATAGGAAGATGATGCTTCACCAGAGGTACTAATAGTACTTGATTTGGTAGAGTGTTGTCGCCTTTTCCGACCAAGAGTAACTTCTGGTGGTAAAGGTGGTTTCAATTCTAATATACGCGAACGATGGGGGAAAGAATTTTTTTTCTTCCACGATTACTGATTTATTTTAAACAAAAACAAATAAACAAAATAAAAGGGTAATTCTAGGCAAAAGGTTTACCAAGAAATTGTGAACAGCAAAATACCTCCTGGCAAACCAAGAAGTAAGGGCAGGAAATCTCCCCGAATGTTGTGTTTGGTGTATCACAATTTACAAGGCGTCCGACTCATTTCACTATGGATGGATAAAAACCTAAAGTTGTCCTCCCAAATATACCTGAAGGTACATGGAGGCCCAAATCCGTACTAGCGTTTTCTGATGCGAAACCGCACAGTGAGAGCACCCCTTTATACTTTTCGTACTATAACACCGCCCGATATACCCGAAAGTACATGGACGAGCTATGATATACTTATGTACGTGGAGTGAGGTATCACACTCAAAATTTATAGTAGACAATTAACGACAGCTGCTATGTTTTACGACGTCGGAACACGTCTCTAGACTAGACCTTCTAAATTTTATCATTATGGTTCCAATGCTTTGTTAGGTAAATTGAGATCAATTTTAAGTTGATCTTGTTTATCAATTTGCCTTTCAAGGTTCACCACGATGATGTATTGGAAATTCCTAAAATTCAAACTAAAATGATAAGAAATCTTTCACTTTTAATTTTTTCAATGAAAATCCTAGCTACTAGAGGGAAAGAGAAATCAATTTGAGAGAAAACAGTCAAAGAGCACAAACTAAAATGCAGCTTTCCTAATTGTTCCTTTTTCAAAACACACAATCCACTACATGAAAATGTAGGTTTTTCTTTTCAGTCCCTTTAATGTTATGAATGCAGAAAAGAAAACTAAGTGCATCAAATCAATAAAAACAAATTCCTTTTACTTTTGAGAAATGAAGAATTCAAACAACAATTTCTCTTTTGAAGGAAAAATGAGGAATTTAACAACAATTTCTCCTATCAAGAAACAAATAATTTAACGACAATTTCCTTTTTCAAAAGAAAATGGATCTAATGTAGCAATGAAAATACTTTGAAATGAATTCTTCAATGATAAAGAAAAACGCTTTAAATAAACATTGAACAAACTTTTCTTTCAAAGGAGGAAGGAGTAGGTAAGGTCACTAGTCAATCTGAGGTATCAGGCTCTTTAAAACACAGCAAACAACAAACCGAAAGCATAATGCAATGAAAAATTCAATGGAATTTGGATGGTTTTAGGGAGCAACGCAGTCTCTAAGGGGAGACGTCGCATTGCAAAGCAGCCCTGAATGGGAGATAGTGCTATGCAAAGCACTTTGTCCTGTCCAATAGTGCATTGGGCGCAGTCAAAGAATAAAAACCTAACTGTTTAACACACTTCTAATGCAAATTTTGATTTAAAAAAGCCTAATATTTATGAGTAAATGATATTGGGTGAATAAATAGAGAAAATCAGAGGAAAATACACTAAGGATGAAGGGTAAACTCCCCAGCGGAGTCGCCAATTTTTTAAGCGGAATTATGTATTACGGATAAAACATTCTTCCCTATATGTAGTGTCATCTAGAACAACATGTTAAATAATTTTCAACTACTTTTTCTAACTGTAAATAGACACAGAACATATCAAAGAACTTACTTGGAGTCCAAGCACTTCCTATTCTCCTTTTCTCGCTCTTGTTGTAGCTTCAAATCCAAGCTAGATGTCCGAAAATATTTCCTGCAAATATTAACACTAAACAGCAAAAGATAGCAATAATAAATATTTATATTCAAGTTATTTAGTTAAATCAATGAAACATAAACCATATACATCAGATAAGAATTCATAATATGAAACACATGAGCTTATACAGATACATATGTGGGAAAGTAAGAAGCAATCTTTATTAACGGATAGAAGGGGAGGTTACAACCCAGTGATTGATTTAGTGTCACCATCTCCAGCAGCATCCCAGCCTCATCATAATGCACATCTCTCCTGAAGCATTTCACTCAAATCAATTCCTCAATTGAAATTTCACCAACATTTCTCTACTCAAATTATTCCTTATCAAACACTAGGATCTGTGCTCAATTTATAGAGAAGTTGAAGGTAGTTTTACAATCAATGACTTTCTAATAATAGGCAAGACATGTTCCCAATATTAGAGATGTCTAATGGACACATGGATTCGAAGTTTGACACGTGTGAACTCTTCTAGAAGGCACTGGCCAAATGGAGATTCTGGAACAATGATAATTTCGCTCCCAATGTGACCAATGCACCTATGAGTGTCGGGAAGTGCTTTGTAGATCACCTTTGAATGGAGGTACCTGCATATGCAACGCACTTAGTCCCTTAAGAGGCAGCATTGGTGAGCTCTCATATGATATAATATAAACTTTAAATCTTGGAAACCTTTGCAATGGAAGTCATGGATGATTTTCCTTGTTCTTTTTCTTAGGGCATGTAGCAACTGAAATGATAGGGGATGATAGACCCTATTCATTGGTTCTGGAGATGATGTCTAGTTAACCAGGTCATTAGAAATGGTTCCCAAATTGACCTATAACAATCCTTAAAGAGATTACATTGCCTGAAGTGGAAGGGGTAATAATCAACCTCCCTAGAGGCAAAGCCCTCAGACTTGATGGATGCACTGCATAATTCTTTCAAACCTATTGCCTATTCTAGTTGAGGACATCTAGCACGTAGTAGAAGACTTCAAAATATCAGCAATTGTGCTTTCAAATTTTGATGCGACATTCATTTATTCCATGTTAAAGTCCAGAAAAGCCTCATCTCCCTCTTATTATCGACCCATAGCCTTATGTAATGTAGTTTACAAAATAATTTCCAAAAACTATAGCTAATAGGTTTAAACCCCTCTTCCCTGGGCTTATCTCTCTTAAGCAAACAAAGTATGTAGAAGGTCAGCAAATTATGGATAGTATCATTTTGGTTCAAGAGCATGTCCACTCGATTTACATGTCGCATCAGACGAGAATGATTATGAAGCTTGATCTATCCAAAGCTTTCTAAAAATAAAGATGACAATATATTTATCATACCATCAAGGCCTATGGTTTTCATGAGAAATGGATATCTTGGACAATGGCCCTTATCTCCAAAGTTTTATTCTCCATCCTCCTCAATTGTGTGAAAACAATATATTTATGAAGCTTGATCTATCCAAAGCTTTCTAAAAATAAAGATGACAATATATTTATCATACCATCAAGGCCTATGGTTTTCATGAGAAATGGATATCTTGGACAATGGCCCTTATCTCCAAAGTCTGAAATCTTATTGCAGCAACTGGAATTTATTTTTCTAATTGTTAGTTAATTTAATGATTTATCTACTACGGAAAATACCAAATAAATCACACTGCAACCTTCACAAATAAAACTGCATACCTGACTATTCTAGGAATTGAACATTTACAAACATGGAAAGTTTAGGAATCGAAGAGGGATTCGGCTCTTAAGCATGAGCAAGGGTTTGTTGGACGCAAGCTTCCACCCATGACATTGGAGTCCACCTAGGACTAGATCTGTCACACCTGCAAGCACAAGGGGCCCTCGATCAGAAGAGGGACACGTCGAACATGGAGGAAGACACGCATTGAGGGCATGGAAATTTATGAAGCATCGCCTGGTATGGGGTGGGAGGACATCATGCGTATTAACAGGTGGAGGGTGTCGTCGCCCTTTCGGGATCGCGGCAAAGGGAGTTAGTCGACTGGTGACACCCTACTTGCTCATTTTCCGACTTTCTTTTCTTTATGTCTTAATCTCGGACTGGTTAGGGTTGGTTTGTCCCTATTACCTTTTCGGTGGTTTCTCCATTTTTCCAAACGGAGTTTACCCTGCTGCCTCTAAAGGCTTCTCACCATCTTGGAAGGGAGTGAGGCAGGGGTTAGTCGTCGTTCGTCAAAGGAGGGCAGGGTAAAACGGTGTTTAACCTTATACTGAAGGGTTGCCATGGACGGGGTAGGGTTGGAGCTAGTATTTGGTGTTGTCGACAGTTAAAGAAGGGTGCAATGGTCAAAGGTTCGGATAGAGTGGAGATAGACCCCGAGCCAGAGGACATGCTGGCCATGTGGGGCAAGGAGGAAACTGACCAAAATATCCTGGATTTCATTGGGCCAACTGGGAAGGAATCCTACTTGTCTAGAGGCTCAGGAATGGACTGGGGGGTTGAAGAATCATCGGATAGATGCCTAGGGCTCCCCTGCGAGGCGGTGAAGGTGGAGAAGTAGTTTTCAGTTGCCTCAGCGGAAATTTTGGGTGCTCCCCTAGGGTTAAAGGAACATCACTGCAAAAATATGGGTTTTCAAAGGATCCAAGAGCTGCAAGCGCGCTTACTTCAATACAGGAGGCTTGGAGGATATTTTTTTTAGCTGATCTAGCAGGAATGCACTTGGGAATTTTTCCGAAGGTTTTCAACCAGGTTCGGGAATTATTGGAAGAGGATCGCTCAGTGCGAAAGGGAATTTTGATCACAGCACAAGCCCTAATCCACCTTTCGTGAGACGGGGGTCAGCTCGGGTTCACATTGTCGAAGCTACCTCTGAAGGTAGGAGCACAAAGCAAACTGATCTCCCACGTGACAGTCTTTTGGCCGCGGATAAAGAAAATTCATATAGGGACGGAGGGTCTATGGCCTGTTTGCAATGCACAATTGGGTAGAACATTTTTCTAGAAGCTTCTTTGGGTCACTCATCTCCTTTGCCAGTGAATGGGCTGGAGAGCCCTGCTTGTAGATAATTTTCGTGGACATACATTCAAGACCCCGAGGAGCTCCTACCACCTTACTCTCACGGCCAAAAGAGAAAGACCAAATGAGTCGGGCGGAAAGACAAAATCACAATTATGAGATTGGGGGTTGAAGTGACGGTTAAAGAAGTTATGAAGACTGCTGAACTAACTCTAGTGGGAAGAGATAATGGGAAAAAAATCTCGGCTAGTTACATAAAGGAATGGGCTACAAAATCCTAGAAGATGGCCCCATTCCCTTGCTTCGAGGTTCTCAATCTCACAAATGGGTGGTTCATGGTGAAATTAAAAGTGGTAGAATCCTCAAACTGGGTCTTAAAACAGAATCGATGCTTCAGGCGCACCCCGATTTTCTTCAAACCCTGGACACCCCTATTCGATGCCCAAAGGAAGAAGGTGGTTGATCTCCCCATCTAGGTCAGACTTCCAGGTCTTCCCCATCAGTCATGGACATAGAACTTTTCAGAGACATTGGGAACAAGTTAGGGGTTTTCCTGGAGGCAGACATGTCTTTCATCCAGACAGGGGAATACGGTGTGGCTAGAATCTTGGTCCGACTCAATCCTCGTGAAGGTCTTTTTGAAGCCATTTAGCTACATTACAGAGACTGGTATTTTATTCAAGCCCTGGATTATGAACAATTTCCTTTTAGGTGTCATAGATGCCACATGTATGGACACATGGCAAACTATTTCCCACTTCCTATGCACAAAAGGCCCAACAAAAATAAGAATAAGGACTTTCACTCTCTTGCAGTAGAGGATAATCAAAATAAGGAAATCAAGGACGTGGATTCAAAGGGTGGGTCTGAGGAGAAATCTCATGAACATCTTAAAAAGAAGGACCTTTAGAAATTGATGTTGGAGACAAGGAACTCCACAGAGATTGAGATGGAGGCAGCCCTTGATCAAGCTCCAACCCAGTTAGCCTCAAATACATTCCTTGTGGAAGGACCCGAGGTACCGTCTCTCAACCCTCTATTTCATTTTTTGTTTCTGTCTCTGAAATATTAGCTTTTGAATTAGGGCTTGGTCCCTCCAAGCCTTCTCATATGGTTTTTACACAATCTATTGAGACCCATCCCTATCTTCCCTTGGACAGTACCATAATTTCCCTTCCCAGTTCGAGTCCCCCCATTTCCTCGAGCCTTTCCCAGTGCTCTCCGCTCCCTCTAGCTGATATCGATTGCATCCATTATAACCTTCATCCTCGTGATCGCAAGGACAATATTTTGGTTATATTTGGGGTTTGGGCATTTCGGGTGATCCCCCTCCCAGGAAAAAACAAAGGAGGAGGAAATCGAACCTTTCAAAATCTCAGGTGAAATCCAAGCTAGATATTGCAGATGGAAAACAACACAGTCTGACAGGGGTGCTTAGAGCAGAGAAAACCCCAGGCATGGTTAAAAGATGAATATTTTGTCCCACAATTGTTGTGGGTTGGCTAGTAAACCAAAAAAACTAGCGCTCATGGCTTTGTTTGATTTCTACAAGCCTGATGTCATCATGTTGCAGGAAACACTGGGGGCTAGAGAATATGTTCAACTTTCTTTGTAAAAAATATGTCCCAGTTGGACTTTTCTAGGCCTCGATGCCAAAGGGAGATCCGGTGGCCTAGCCACTGGTTTCAGAAACAGGAAAATAAAACTTGTAAATTCTTGGGGTTTGGACCTAGTATTATCCATTGAATTTTTTTCTCCCAATTTGGGACAAAACTTCACCCTTCTAAACATCTATGGTCCTTGCTAGGATAGGGAGGTTTTTTGGACTGTTATTCATAACAAATCCTTTATTTCGGCCCCAAACCTCATCCTGGGAGGGGATTTGAATTTTTCCATTGGCCTAACTGAATCCTGGGGGCCAAACGCTCGCCCTGACCCTCTGTCGAACTTTTTCTCCTCCTGGATTTGTGAAGCTAGCCTCCTGGACCTTAATCCCTTAAAATTGAAACCTTCTTAGAGGAACAAGAGAGCAAGGGAATAAAGGGTCACTAAGATATTGGAATTCTTTCTGATCAAAGATGAACTAATGGACAGTGTTCCTATGCTCAGAAAATGGATTAGGGAAGGGGGGGACTGAAACCATCACCCCATTCTTCTTGAGCTCAAAGTAAGAACCACTAAACCAGGCACCCCATTTAAATTTAATTCAGGATGGCTACAGGAGAAGCCTTTCAATTCCCTTTTCAAAGACTCTTGGATCCCTCACTACCCTGAAGATCCTCATAATGTCACTGACTCTTTCCTGAATAACCTTGAAAGAATGAATGAGGCCACCACGGACTAGGCTAAGAAAAAGAAGGTTGATGAGGAAGCTCGTTTATCCTGGATTAGAAAGGAATTAGAAATATTGGAAGATCCAGAAGAAGATGGCTTTGAGACCCCAGAGAAAAGAGAGGTGATCAAAGGGCTCAAATTCGATCGAAGGAAAATCCTGCTAGTAAGGGAGGAAGAATGGAGACTGAAGAGTAGGGAAATCTGGTTATCAACTGGGGATGAAAACACCAAGTTATTCCATAACTATGCTAAGGGCCAGAAAATCTCCAATACTATATGGGAAATGAGAGATGAAGATGACAGTATAGTAACCTCCTTCAATGGTCTTGCCAAAATGGGATTGAGCTTTTTTAGAAGCCTGTATAAGGCCCCTGGAGAGATTACTATTGTTGAATTGTTCAAGGTAGCCCAGCTCTTCTTGGGATACCTGAATGAAGAACATATGGTATTTCTTACCATTCAGGTCACCAAATAAGTGGAGGGGATCTTAAAGGCCATGTAGAGGGACAAAAGTCCAGGCATAGATGGGTGGACTGTGGAATTTTACCAGCATTTCTTTGAAACTCTGGGAGACGGTCTGACTTCTTTGGTTGAAGCATCCAGAATAAATGGTGTTATCCCAGAATCTCTGAACTCCACTTTCATCGCCCTCATACCCAAGCTGGACTCTTCGACTTATTTTGACGATTTTCGGCCTATTTCCCTCTGTAACTGCCTTTATAAAATCATTTCAAAATTCATTGCCGAAAGACTCAAGCCTATACTCTCAAATCATATCTCTAAGGAACAATTTGGATTTCTAGAAGGAAGACAGATTCATGAAGCCATAGGGGTGGCACAAGAAGTCCTCCACAGTATAAAGAGACACAGATGGAAAGGGTTAATCATCAAAATTGACCTTTAAAAGGATTATGACAAGATCAGTTGGATGTATATTAGACTCTTGCTCACCCACTTGGGCTTTCATTATGATTTCATCCGATGGGTGATGGGATGTATCACTAACATTAGTTTTGATGTTATAATAAATGGGGCTACTTCCCCCTTTTTCAAAAATGAAATATCCCTTCGCCAAGGATTTCCCCTCTCCCCCCTTCTCCTTTTGCTAGTAGCTAACGACTTAAGCCAACTTATTTTAGAGGCAAAAAGGAAAGGGGACATAAGGGGTGTGGAGGTAGCTACAAATCTCAGTATCACACACCTACAGTTTGTAGATGATATCCTTCTCTTTAGCAATGGAAGTTGTGGGGATTCCTTCCATCTCAAAGCCTCCTTGGATCTATTTCTAAAAGCCACAAAAATGAGCATCAACCATCAAAAATCTTCAATCATGATTACAGGACTTACGGAGGATGAATCCAGAAATTCCATTGACTCCCTCCCTTTTGTCGTCAGACAGCTTTTTGATAGTATATGATACCTTGGGTTACATCTTAAGCTAGATTCTTACCGTATAGTTGATTGGATGTGGATGGTGGCCAAAATTGAAAAAAAAAAGTTAAGTGTTGGTGTTACAAATGGTTTTCCAGAGCGGGGAGACTCACACTTGTTAAATTTGTTCTAATGGCCATTCCAGTCTTTTGGGTACTCCTCTCATGGATGTCGCGGGGGATCTTGAAGCGCATTACGAAATTATGTCATAAATTTTTGTGGGCAGGATCCAAAGAGGATCACTCCTTGTCTTGGGAGGATTGGGATAAAATAGCCCGACCAAAAGAATGGGGAGGATGGGGTGTAAAGGAGCTACCCTCCTTTATCAAGTCCCTTGCGGCTAAAATGGGATGGTCATTATTGACCAAGGACACCCTTTGGTCCACGGTAATGAGAAGGAATTACATTGACCTTGGAGACATTTTTTATTGGGTCTAGAACCCTATCAAGTCCACCAAGGGTGGGTCGGTGGTTTGGAGGTTCACCCTTGAAGCCATGGACCTAATCGAGGAAGGTCTGGTCTGGAAGGTTCGAAACGGGAATCAGATTAGATTGGGTTTGGACCCATGAGTCGGTTGTAATGGAGCTTTTTCCGTTCTAGAGGCTTGTAGAGCTCACCTCGCGAACAAAGGTCTCTTGTTCCTCAGTCAAGCCAAAAAATCTGAAGCCACGTCCATCTAGGCACAAGGCTGGAAAAATGGGGATGATCTCCAACTTGACCCAATTTGGGTAGAAACTTGGAAGCTATACACTAATGAACTTCTTAGAAAAAATGTACGCATCTGAGATGACCCTAACTCCCTCAGATGGGGCTTTGTGCCTTCAGGCTTATACTCACCAAAGACTAGGTATTCTCATCTTATGGGGAAGAAAGGCTGGACGGAGGCCGAATGGTGGCATAAACCCTGTGGAAGCTAAATAGCCCTGCTAAAGGTCACCTATTTTTTTGGTGCCTGATGGAAAACAATATCCCCTCATGAGAAAATCTTCTAAAAAGGAAGAAGGAGGGGTCAGGGAGATGCCCCTTATGCAAACAGGACTCTGAATCAGTGGCCCATCTATTTCTTTTTTGTTCCTATAGTCAAAAGGCATGGGAAGGGATCTGAAATCTGGTTGGTTGCACACAGCAATGGGTTGGTCCTTCGATTAAGGAGGCCTGGAAGTCTTGGTGGAATGGTTTCCCGACAGAAAAAAAAAAATAAATAAATAAATAAATAAAAAATAAAAAATAAAAAATAAAAAATAAAAAATAAAAAATAAAAAAATAAAATAAAAAAATAAAAAAATAAAAAAATAAAAATTGATACCCCTGATTATGGCCTGGGGAATTTGGCTTACCAAGAACCACGCTATTTTTAGGAATGAAGATACCCCTTTCCACGTCATCGCTCAGAATGGAGCATCCATCTATGCCCTTCTACCCGAACAAGAAACTCCAACAAAAAAAGGGTCATTATCCCTGAGAAAATCAAGGGTGATATCCCTTAGGCTTACTTTGACGGAGCATCATATCTGGCGAACATGTGTGGTGCTGGAATTGTTATTCACCTAAACCATTCTCGAAGGCTGGATGCCTCTATCGGACTTGTTCGGGGCACAAACAACTATGCATAGATCAAAGCGTTACACCTCCTCCTATGCTGGCTTTCACACCTGCATATTACTTATGTTCAGATATTTGGGGACTCGCTCAACATCATCAAATGGTTTAACATGGAATTTGTTTGTTCAAATTATGTTTTACGACATATCCTTGAAGAATGTTGGTTACTAAAGGACTATTTTAATAACATTGATTTATGTCATATTTACAGGGAAAGGAATGCCACTGCAGACCTCCTTTCTAAGGAGGGTTTATAGCAAGATTCGGGCAGCTGGAGGAGACGAGAAATAGGGTCGGAAAGCTCTGTGGATTCGGACCATCCTCCATTTGCTTGAGTGATATTCACTTTTTTTCTCTCTGTATATGTTAATGTACTTTCGGAACTTCTCACTTTCTATTGCTGAAAATTATAATATGTATGTACCACAAAAAACTTGGTTGAGGATTAGATTCTCTGTTGCACCTCTTTATATCTTTTTATACTGGTTGTCCATTCTTGTTTGGGTTTTTTTTCCTCTTAAGAGGAGGCCCGGGAACCCAGGTTACTATGTTGCTTGTATCAGGATCTATATTTATGTTTTGGGTTGGTTTCCTCCAAAGAGGAGGCCCAGAAAACGCTTTTGATTTTTTTTGTGGTTTCTATTGGCTGTTTTTCCCTTGAACAAGGGAATATTCCAAACATTCACATCCTTTTTTGGGATGGGGCTATGAGAATGGGCTCAAATTTTTTGGCACAAATTGGGAAGAGCTCAGATCTCTCCCAAGAAATGCTTAAATGTATGTTCAAATTTAACTTTTTATGAATATAAAGAGTTCGATTTTTTCCTTGGAAAAAAATAAAATTGCGTAAAAATAATAGCGTTAGAAACTGAGAAAATCTAGCACGCACACATAAAATTTGAGACAATTATTTTTGGAAAAATGTCCCTAGAAAAACCCAACTTGGGAAAACCAGTGCAGCAACTGAGGCTTTTATTATTAAGCAGCAGTAAATTTATCCGATTGTAATATGGATGTCGAATATTGGCTATCATGTAGAGAAAATACTGGAAAAAATATCTAGAGGGAAATTACCCTCACTCTAGGCAATCCCAACACTCAACTGCCACTGAAAATCAAGTCGTCCACCTAGCTCTATGCAAGTTCTACATCACCTTGGCATCGTTTGCTACACACTCAGCCTGAAACCACTAAAAATCAAGTCGTCTTACCTACTACTGACTGGGAAAACACTTCTTCGACCCTCTGGAACCTTTGCTTGACCTCTGGAACTGAAAAAGTCTTCCTTCATTAGAAAATTGAATTGCCCAATGAAGTCTTTGCACTCCCTATGTGAAAATTCCTAGAGAAATTTCAACCTCTTTGCAAATGCACTCACTAGATCTGGAAATATTCCTCTGACTTCACTATCTCTGCCCCTCTCTTTCTCTACTTCCTTCTAAAGCTCGAACTCTTCCAAATACTAACTCTGGAAAATAAAATTCTCTAAGGAAATTGAACTCTCTATGGTTATCACAAGTGCCTTAAGTGTATTCTCCATATACCCATTGACTTATTCTTATTTGTTGGAGCTCCAACAACCAATATTAAAACTTAATCAAGGGACAATGTCATATCGGAGTTGATCTATGTGAATTTATAGATGATTCACACCTTATCTCAATTAATTTAGATTAATTAACCAGATTTCCTAAGTTTTGACTTAGGAAATATTAAAAAAATAGGCTAATAATCTAATTGAGACACTTCTAAGTGGAATTTCCATAAACGATTTATGTGTTATGGAGAACTCATGTGTTTTAGCCTCTCCACAGATTTTCGAGACTAGAACACCTATGATGCTACAAAAACTAACACTACCTCTTAGTAAGGAATGTATTTTAGTGTTGCACCCTTGCTATTATAGCACTTTGTATTTATATCACCCCTTTGGCACGCTGCTAATGTCTGGCTACTGCCCACCACATACAGGGCAACTCTGATGGTGCATTTATGTTGTTGTTGACAATGGCGTACTACTACAAACTCAGTATATGCACTGCAACTTCTTATCATCTATTGTTGTTGCAACTGCAACTACTGCAACTGTGAATAATCCAAAATACTGAATCAACGATGTCTACTACACGTGTCCTGAGTCCTGACTACTACTAGCCACTAAACCTTCCACTCAAGAATCTACGTTGATGTTGACTTGCATTGTGCCACTCTTCTCCTCAGCTCTTTACTGCTACTAATTTGCAACTGTCACTCTGGAATCTGACTACATCATCTAACACTGACCCATCCTACTACTGAATATTGTGGGCCCCCATAGCCAAGTAATGATCCATGAGGAGCACACCTCAATGGACCCTGCCCATGTCTGCAACTCTTTGGGAATATAGCTCCATATCGCACCACCTCTCTCCTGGAGGTATGGTTACAAACATAGCAAACTCTTCCTCCAACCTAGAGGAAAACTTGTATATATCTGTGGACGTTGCTACCTAGTCCTACTTCTCCTACATTTCCTTCTTCCTAAGAGGACATTGTGTACTGTAGTGACCAAGATCACCACATTTGAAGCACTTTACCTTTGACAAGTCCTTCTTTTTCTTATCTCCTATCCCTGGCTCTGACCCTTCGATGTTACGGCCACATTCTTCTCTTCCTTCTCACTCTTCACGCCCTTGTGTTTGTCTCTGTTGGTGATTCTCTTTACTAGAGCTCGTCTAAACCCCTACCGCTGTAGATTGAAACCCACATCATTCCCATCCAGGAAAAGTGTCTTTGCCAAAAATACTTTGGAAAAACACTTTCCAATCCTCCGAGGCACTATTTAGTGCCAAAAATACAAGCTATGTGGGTTAGGGCGCCTTCCCAATGGTCGATAGATGATCTTAAACCTCCTAATTCCTAGTGAAGAAGTGATTTATGCCATCACCCATATGCATCCTAATTCTTCTTAGCTTCTCATGGAGAAACATCTTCTGCTACTCGGAAGAACTCTAAGAGAGCATCCCACATCTCCTTAGTCATATTCTTGCTAGTTGCATGTGAGACTATATGATCTCGAACTCCATACAAGATCATATAGTTCGCCTTCACCATTTTTTTTATACTCCTTCTGATCCACATCTTGGGGTATTATTTTCTCATCAAGAAGAAAGGACATTCTTGCCTTCCAAATGAAATAGTTGGAGGCACCCTCTAATATGTATTAATATTTGAGCCCAACTATGGCCATCTTGAATCTTGTCAAAAACTCCCGCTTTCCCTCTACTTTGCTACTGAATACGTTATTCACACTCCCTTTTGGAGTGAGGAAATATTCTCATAGCTACTTCCAATCTGAAACTAGAAGCTCAAATCTCTAGAACTTGAGATCCCCTGAGAGAATTTATCCCTCTATTGTGTGTGATTTTCTCTTCCACCTGGCACAAATTCCACTCTAACAAAATGTTACAAAATCCTTTGTGCCCAACTAGGAAATCTGCTCAGTGACAATCTAAGTTTTTTTTACTCCCTTTGCTTGTTGGAATCACTATTATGGGAAAATCAAATTTTCTGCCACCTTGCAACTGAAAATCGACCTCTTTCCCAAAAATTTGTACTCCCTAGATAGGTACTATGCAACACCAAAAAAATTTGGCTTGTTTCTCCCTTTGAACAGTGAAATTTTTCTTCTTTTGCTTCTAATCTTCCCAACTGATCAATCACGCTCTGATACCATGTGAAATTTTCAAGCCTGAAATCTTATCGCAACAACTGGAATTTATTTTCTACTTGCTAATTAATTTAATCATTTGGTTTTCGACATGACCAAAAGGTTCACAATTTTGGAATGAGGCCTGGAGCAACAAAGCATTAATCAACTCTCTTTTGGGAGGACTCCTAGAATCATTGGCCCAATATTTCAACCCTACCAAACTCTTTACCTTACAAACATTTTCTCCAACAACAAGGCCTGATAAATGTAGCTCATTATTGGGATCCAGGGGCTTAGACTACAAATTGGTAGACATGGAAAATTTTCACACTGGAGAGGGAAGCGAACTTCATTGACCATTCTCAACTTCTCAAGCAAGAGCTTAATTCCATAAAAATATCAATAAACATAGACCTGGATGTGCTCAAATGAGGCTACAATCCATCTGGAACCTTCAATCTAAAATAGGTCTGCAAAATTGTAACAGCCCTGGTAAAAATCCATGTAAAATATATATATAAGACCACGGTGGATGGGTCATGTATTCCAAGCTAAATGGTGGGAAAAAAAATCCTAGTGGGTGCTCATTCGGTTTATTAAGGCTAAGGAAAATGGCAAAGGCAAAGGCATGAGGCATTAATTGGAATTTTATTTACGGAAATAATGGAAATTAGGAGAAAATGAATGTGAAAGGTCGCAGGTTGCATGTGAGGAGGAAAATGAAGGAAAATAATGGAAAATGAAGAAAATAAAGGCCTCATTAATAAAAATGCTTCTGAGGATCACTGGGCAAGGTTTTTTTTCAATTCAGTTTTGGAGGTCTCATTATTCTCTCTCTCTCATACTCTTGGACACTTAGAGTATTATTAGCACTCTTCGAGAGTGTGGCATATTTGGAGATTTAGATCAAGAAAGCAAAGGAAGAGCAGGAAAGTGAAAAGGACATCGGGATAAGCATATACAGCATGTTTTGAGTGCAGGTAACGAGTTGCATGTATGATTCCCTCACTAGTTTTGGCATGCATGATATTGCATGTGGTTTCTTGATTATGATCTATCATGGGTATGGAGGATGGTCGAGAATGAAAATGGATTTTCCTAGCCTTGCCATTTCCTGGACAACCATGGTATTGTGGGTTTATTTCCATTGATTTTTTTTTGGTTGGTTCTCATGGTTTCTTTAGTTGTTGGGTTGAGTTATTAGTTCCCAGAGCCTTGGTTGGACAAACGCTCTAGAGCACAGCGGACAACTATTGGGTTGAGTTACTAGTCTTGAAGCCTTGGTTGGAAAAATGCTCTAGAGTCCTAGGTGGGTTGAGTTACTAGCCTTGGAGCCTTGGTTGGACAAACGCTTTGGATCTTGAAGAAAAATTTGAGTTACTAGTCCTGGAGCCTTGGTTGGAAAAAACACTCTGGAGCCCTAGAGCAACTTGGATAGAGACCAATTCGTGACATTTACTGATGTATGATCGTGAGGTGGAATAATTGGTTTGGATTTGAGACATTTTGGTCTTTTGAGCCTTGGTTTGGTGTTGATTGATGTGTTTGATAGAGTCCCGCATTCATGCTTGGAATATGGCACAGGGGTGATTGGCTGAAGTGAGACTTCGCTCAGCCAATATATGGTCGAGTGGAACGAGGAAGCCCCATTCCAAGTTGGTTTTTACACTCATTACTAAAAGGTTCAATTCCTTGGTATTTGATGTGTATATTTAATGGTTTATATATGGATTCTATCTCCGATATATCCATCATATTTATGTTGGTATTATGCTGGTTATGAGCATGTATTATGACAATGATGAGGTGTGGTTTTCTCCATGTTTTTACTTGTAAATGAATACTTAATGCATCTATGGTAAAATTGATTGTATGATAGCTTATGATGTAGGGGAGCAATGCTTCTTAACCATTCTCAGATAAGAAAGAAACCCCTTTGTTTAAATATGTTGTTTATACATGTAGATGATATGTTTGTGACGTGTTTGACAAAATTTTTATCATGGATGGGTGGGGTCGGATGAGTTCTGGTTGATTTGACTGCTTCCATATGTTTTTTTTAATGTTATTTACCCTCTCCTGAAGTTACAGGAAGTTTTGGGTAGTGACCTGGTCTCAGGGGCTGAAAATGTGGCACATATACTAGAGCTACAGGAAGAAAAATCATTGTTTGGACCTTAGACGCTACCTTGACAAGGCTAGCCCACGACTATAGGGTCTATATTTTCTCCCTTTCCCTTACAAGATTTCTCCTAAGCCTCAAAGGGGCTAAAATTGAGCCCCCCCTTAGGGAACAGGGCCCTGGAAGGTTGGGTTACCTCCTGGGGATGTCAATGATACAATGTAAGGTGTGTTTTTGGTGTTTTTGTCGATTCCACTTCCTTAAGTTCATCTAGGAGGTTGAATATCATATTATTAGCCTCTCATCACATGTTTACCTCAGTTGGTCGATTACTTGGGTAGATGTGGGAAGAGGGTGTTTCAGAGTGGTATCAAAGCATGGTTGCAATGTCCTTGGGTTGTGTGTGTTTGTCGTGCATACATGTCAATTGCATATATCTTACTCATGCTTTTGTTCTCTATGTTTGTTGTGTATGCTTGATGGTGGTGTTGGTTTCCATTCTCTTTGGGTGATGTTTGGTTTTGGTCTCTCCGTGTGATATCTAATACCACAAAGTGGTATCATAGCATGGTTCAACTCTTGGACTGACGGATGGTGTGTGGATCATGTGTTTATGTTGGTTGCATGAATAATTAGTATTCTCATGGTTTATATGTGTTTGTTGCAACCATGTTGTGTTGGTCGTGGTGGCAATGGTGTCACCATGGAAGTGTTGATGGTGTTGTCATTATCATGTTTTCATGGGTGTATGAATGGTTATGTGTTGTTAACTCTTAATTATTTTTCATGAAAACTTTCTTACATATTGTTACATATTGTACATGCATTTATTGCTTATGCTAGGGTTACATATTGGTAATTCTTCACTTTTATTCATGTATTCTTGCTTGTGTGATGTCATATGTTGAACATGCATTAGTTGTCCATGATTGGTTATACATGTCAAGTGGGTGCATATGGTCAAGTTTGTATTGGTTTGGTTGAGGTTGTTGTGCATAAGGTCATTGTATGCAATTAGGCCATCATAATGATAGTGGTATGATATGATTTTAATGTGTTGGCTAAGATAGAGTAAGAGATGCAGATAATTACAATGAAGTTGCAACAATGGACTGTGGGGTAAGAGCATATCGCCATATAAATTTGTATGCTTGGCATGCAGGTATGTGATTCATGGATTTTTATATGCATTAGGGTTATATATATATGTTTTTCATTTTATTGTTTTTATGATTACATACATTATAGATTTTAGTTAGCAATTTAGTTATATGTTCATGCATGGTAGATGCTAGGTGATTAGTGTAGTTATATGCACATGTGTCAGATAGTCACGAGTGATAGTAACATGTGGTTATATGCATTTCTATTGTTGTTTTATTGAGAGATAACTTGATGATTATGTTATATGTTGTTGATGAGTATGTTTTGCATTAACTTGCTATTGTTGTATAGTTAGCTTGATGATTAGGTTATATGTGTTGAGGAGCATGATATATAACTTGTTGTTGTTATATGCTAGTAACTTGACGATTAGGGTTATCACATTAAGATATTGATGTTATATGTATCATTTGATTTGGATGGACCTATGCAGTTGGTTAGGGTTAATACATTCAGGTATAATTTGACCTAATTGTGATAGTGTGTTGCACTAATCTAGACTAACTATGCATATGTGATTTCTATGCATGAATGACATCTATCTATGAGTCTATGATGCAAACATGTTAGCTAGATAATGTTATGGATACGATGACCTTATTCATGATTGGGTTTATATGTTATGAAGTTATATCGTGCTAATCGAGATTGATTGTGCATACAAGGTAGCCTCCCCTAAGATACATCAAGGTATGAGTTTGCTTATGTTGTGTACTTAATTCTTAATTGTTTGATTATGTCATCTATTTGGTTCTTGAGTGATTTGGTGTTTATTAAATCATCTAGTTGATTTATTGAGCATGGTATGTTTGCAATTTGTTTGAATGTTTGATTAACTACATGATATGATTATATGTGTCTGTAAGATTGCATGAAGAAATGGTCTTATTTTAAGATGGTTGTACTAACACACATGTGTTGGGATGGATGATATGTACCTAAGTGTAAGTAGGTGATAGTTGTAGCATTAGGTATCATGACCGATGAATGTGAGTTTACTGATGGATTATGACATGGCTGTTAGTCTTGGTAAAAGTTGATTTCGAATTTATATATTTTGTCTTGATGTTGATACATATGGTTGACATGTGTGTTCAGTTACAAGTCAATGTGCTTGGCAAAACAAGGTTAAATAACAAGTATATTGGTATATTTATTTATGCGCTGATAATTGTGTGGTTATGGCAGTATGATGTAGGGGATTGCATGGTAAGAGACTGCCATGAAATCTTGAAGATGGCTTGGGTTGAGCTTTCCTTGGAAGTACTAGGAACCATGGGGATTGAGTCATAGTGTTTGTTGTAAATTCTTATGCTTTCAGTATTTTGATTTTTTGGCACTTGATTTGCGGTCTTGATTGTTTCTAGTGCATAGCTATGACACTTTGTTGTGGTGTCGTATTTATTTTGGTTCTCATGGTCTTATTCTTGATCAATTTTTTTCTTGCCTTTTGTTTGAGAGTCTTGGAAATTGGTTGGGAAAGAGGAAAGCTAATGGACCTTGGGGAGAGATCTGTGGTACCAACATGTAATGTAAGACATTAATGAAGCTTAGTGCATGAGTAAGCACAATGCAAGGTAAGAGTATGACAGTCGGTTGGACTGGTAGGGTCCATTGTGGTAAATGTATAGTGGTAAATGTATGTTGGGAACTGTTGTTCTCAACGTTGTGCATGTTGTGCACAAATAAGGAAGTCCTCTTAACCTAGACCTTATGATATGTAATCATTGTGTTGTGATCATGATTTTGTTGATGTTTACATATGTATACATGTATGTATGTATATATGTATGTCGTTGATTGATAGGGTCATCACAGATCTTGATGGTTTTATGTTGATGGTTTGTATGTATATATGTATGTATGTATGACGTTACCTGACAGGATCATGATTGTTTTATGCTAATGATTATATATATGTATGTATCTATGTATCTAATGTCATGGTGTGACAGGGTTTCAAGGATCATTTTTGTGGAGGAATGATTGCTTATGCAGGTAAAAGGCATGAAGAGGTTCTTGGATATGAGGAATCAAGTGCTAGAGTAACTTTGACAGATCTATGAGGTCAATATCATGTGGATAAGATTTAATGTTATATGCTTGTACTATGCCTATGCTTATGGACATGTAATGTTGAGAGGTAAATCAACAAAGTGAAGTTAGTGTGATCTATGACATGCTAGGATAAGCATGGATAGTGGAAAGACACTAGAAGCAAGGTTTCTCGTGGGGCCAGTGTGTGGTCTATGGATGTGCAATACTATTGTTATATTTATGTTGTATATGTTGTACATGTTGCACTTGTGACTTTGCATGTATCTAGTGTTTTGTATATGATGTATTGTGTACATATGATGTTGTATGCTTATGGTATATATGGTGTTGTGGGTATATTTCATATGCAATGATAGGCATAAATGGTGTTATATACATGTTGTATGTGTGGTGATGTGTACATCTCATATTGAGCGCATTTTGGATATGCAGTGTTGTGTGCATATGGTGCTATGTACATGTTGGATATGCAGTATTGTGTATGTATGGTGCTATGTACATGTTGAATATGCAGTGCTATGTACATATGGTGTTTTGTACATGATGTACATATGGTGCTATGTGCAATTGGTGTTGTGTGCATGATTGTACACATGGTGTTGTCTACATGTGGTGTTGCATAAAGGTTGTACATGCGGTGTTGTGTGCAGGAGGTATCATGTACATGTCATGCATGCAGTGTTATGTTTATATGGTGTCATGTATATGTTGTTATTCATCAATATTTTTACCTTTTTTTATGACTATATTCCTTGGCTGAGTTTTCTAGAAGCTAATCTCAATCTATCAATTTGTCATCTAGAAAACACCTCAAACAAATTTTTGTCTTCCCACCATTCCTTTCAGCCTATGATGAGAATAGTCTTCAGTTTCCCTACCTATCACAATTCAGCAAAGCCTCCATGTCTATAGTTGTTATAAGTTTGTCTCTCCACAATAAAAATCCTTTGTTTTGCATACAACCCACTGTCCAAAATTTAACAAAGTGACTACCCCTCAATCCCTGATCATCTTGTCATGTGATAATCCACTCATGCCTAAGAAACCATTCAAGAGCTGTGACAAAATTAGTAGGTCTAGGTGGTGGTGTTTTAGGGAAAACTCCTTGTCAAGTTTGTTTTAAGCCAAAACCTTGTTTTTCATCATCATGTCAGCCATCATTCTCTTCTCACCCAACGAAAAAAACCCTGGTCTACCCTTAGGTCACACACCACTAAATCTTGCTTTGTCTCTTTTCAGCAAAGCTAACAAGTGTTCAAATCAGGAAAGAGAAATAATTTCCCTGAAGAAACATGATCAGGTAAACTTTCAAGCATTATCATCATGTTATATCAACAAAGGTTTTCAGTGATCAAAGTCATTTCATCAATACATCTCTGTAGGGGTGCTAAGGATCAATGGCACAAATCAGTTTGGGGAAAGGGAACATTTCAAGGAATAGCTCCAAGTAAAAAGAACATTTGACTATTATAAAGACTAAGGGAAATACAGAGTTTAGAGAGAAGAAGACATACAGGATTCATCCCTGGAAGCCAAAACACCAAGAATGTCAAAAAACCTCCATCAGAACAAAAAAGGAATACAAAAGTTAGAAAAATACTGCCTCCAGTGGTTCAGGTTAATTACAATGGAATTTTTTCCCAAAAGTATGGGCCAGCTCTCAAAATCAGTCTCATAAAACCAAGAGTGACAGTCTTTTGGAAAAAGTCCTCTAGCAGACTAGGCATCAAAATGAAAGGGGTAAAAGGAACAGTTGCCTTTTTATCCTACTTTAGCCTAGCTTCTAAAAACATTCAAGGACAAATTCATCATCAAAATAACTAAAATCCAATACCAAGAAGATGTTATTTCCAAGATAGGCACAGTAAACATTTATCAATTGGAAATACATTACCTGCTCTTGGTTTTCACAGTGAGTTTTGCAAGAAGTCATGTCTTAAAAGCAGAATAGGCACAGGGCGTAGAATTTGGTTTTCAAAAAGCGCCTCCTTCATGACAAGCAGAGGGCCCACATAAAATTGGTTCAAAAGACAAATCTTCAAATGATGCAGCAGTGTTAGATGAAAGAAGGTTTTTGTGTTTTAAGATGGCCTCCTTTATAACAAGCAGAGGGCCCAACAGTGGTTTTTCTTTAAATGACCTGAGTGGTTACATTGGCATGACCTCATTCATGATAAGCAGAGGGTCAGATCATCAAGTGTTAACTCTGTATTTGAGAAAAGGGGTCCTTAATAGACAGGTTTGAGAGATAAGGTGTTTTAAGAATTCATTCAAAGATAAGCCAAGGCTAATAACAGTTTGGTGGCATGTTCCCCTAAATGTCTCAGCAAAAGACATCTCACATGCAAACAAGTTGTCAAAAAACAATCTCTAAATGATGTGTCATAGATGTTAACTTCAGTTTACAGTGCCTCTTCCAATCAAAAGAGTAAGGCAAAAAACACTAGTTATCAAGAAGCCTCCTTCAAATCATCATACAGGGGGCAAACATTACAGTTTATCAAAAATCACCTCCTCCGAAAGATGAGCAGAAGGTAGCTCACCAAGTGTTAACATTCTGTTCAAAATGCTTTTAGTAATAAACAGAGATCAGAGACAATGTGTTTATAAGTTGTTTATTTGATAAAAACAAAGTCTAAAAACAATTTTTGTGGCATTTTCCCTTAAATGGCTAACACATCTCTGCTTGCATTTCATCCTCGGTGCTGAAGATACTCAAGACACAAGTTTTACGTTCCAAGAAGGTTTTTCAATCCTCAAATGATATAACAGGGATGAAGGATAAGTTTTTACAGGACAAGTAGAGAGCTTGAGAAGTTTTGTTGACAAGATACCTCCTCCGAAAAGATGAAAAAATGGAAAACACAACACTTGTTTCAAAGAAACTGTCATAAAATACAAATAGTAATGTTTGTTTTGTATCTCTTAGTGAGAAGCATAATCATGGCACAAAGTTAAATCTTTCAAAGAAGACACCTTTCAAAAAAGGCATAAAGCAATTGGTAAAAAAGCAAGCCCTCAACAAAACAGAGAAATGCCATTTTTATTTACAAACACCAAGGAAAAAAAGTGGTGTCTAATCGTTAAGAAAGGTGGGAAAACGAACTTTCAAAACATTTCAAAAAGGCTATAACACCCTCAAAGGGTATTTTTCCATGTCACTCTGTACTTAGCAAAGGAGCGATTTTTCGTGGTTTGAAGCCCCAGGCAGCATCGTTCAAAAAACAGGTCGTGACGCACATGTAAGATAGCGCGACGCACCTGTAACGTTCCTTCGAAGGCTTTTACACACGATGCGACGTGTCTATAGGATAGCGCAACGCGCCTGTGTGTCGACCAACTGGCCCCGCCTGGCGTTCAGAAGGCGCCCAGCGCCCGACCTGACAACACCACAACGGCGTGCAGGTGCTACGCGCCTGTGCACAGGAGCGTAGCACCTCTGCAAAGGTCTCCAAGGGTGGAAAAAACCATTTTTTGCTCAGATTTTAGGTTGTTCAAACACAGCAGAAATATTTCAAGGTATTTTTCATGCCCTTGCATCTCAATTTTAGTCACAAAAATGTTTTGAAATCAAGATTTCAAAGAAGAAAACATTGTTTTCAAAAGGGGAAACATAGTGGTTTTCAAAGGTCTCCTACTTGCTAAATAAAAAGAAAAATAGTGTTTGAGGAGAAAGGGATTATTATCTGTTGAAAGGCCTGTTTTTCTTAAGAAGCCAAACATAGTTTTTGAAAAGGGAGAAAACAGTGTTTTAAAAGGAGAAAGGCCTATTTCATTTTGAACAACCTGTTTTCTGAGTGGGTAAAGAAGAAAGCACAAAACCAAAATGCCTCCCAAGAAGAAAGGGGTTAAGAAGGGAGGTCATCACAAAAGGTTTGAACCTAACACTACTTAAGAGCGCACTGCATCCCCTTCAATCTTGTCTTGCTTTCAAGAGGTTGGATGCCTTGACTTTTGCAACAAAATCCAAGAAGTCACTAGCCACCCTTTCTTAACTGAGATTTTTTCCCTAAGACTAGATGGAAAACAAGTTCACCTAGCAGGTCTGGACTTTAAACTCACTCCTAGGGTTGTCTCCAAGGCAACTAAGATCCCCTATATAGGATAAAAGTGGTTCAAACAAGCATACCTAGATCTAAATCACTATAAACCCTTCCTAAAACCAGACCATCAGGATGCTTGCCAAGCTATATTTCCTTTTTCTCACTTATTGAGCAGCTATGCCCCCCTCATATTGAGATTTATCATGAAGTATTTCACATGTGAAGGGAGATATTCCCGAGTTTATTCCTATCACATCAGGATTCTCATGCATTTCACAAGAACTCAGTTACTAAATCTACCTTTCTTCCTCTGCAAAATAATATACAAGATGTCCTCCCTTGTCCAAAAGAGACCTCCTGCTCAACAAAAAGCTAGTCTTTTCCATCATTCTCTCATCAAAATCATCATCCTTCACCAGCTTGAAAAGAAAGGAGTTTCTTGGGATACTTTCATTTCTCATCCAGATTTTTCTACTGCTTCTTCATCTCATGTCCCATCTCATATATCCTCCTCACCCTCCACTCACTATGTCTCTCCTTCATCGAGTCAAACTACTCCTCAAAAGCAAGAATCTCCTATGATTGATAGTGAAAAAGAGCAGTCCTATGAAAGCAGGCATGAATTTAGTGATGATGAGGAACATAGGGACACTAAGCAAAGTAGTGAGCATGAACCAAGTGACAAACCACAGAACAATGACCATGACTATACTAGTGATGATGAAGAGCAAAGGGAAGATGTTCAAAGCAGTGATGAGGAACACCACAGTCCTCAACAAAGTCATGAAACCAATCAAAGGGACAATGAAAAAAGTGCCTCCTAGCAAAGTAGTGACCATGGTGGCAGCCCACACACAAAGTCTAAGGAAAACAGTGAAGATGATGGCAGCATGAAAAATGACAAATAAAACAGTCATAATGAAGGCAGCCCTCAACAAATTCAACACAATGAGGAGGGTAAACAAGGCAGTCCACAGATAGATAGTGAAGATAGTCAAGCAGCAGAAAAGGATGATGAAGCTAACAGCCCTAAAAAACATACTCTAAACAGAACTGATGATGTTGAAGGCAACATATGTCAAGAGGTTCAAAACAGTGATAAAGGTGAAGATGGCAGCCCTAAAAAAACTCAAAACAGTGAGGAAAATAGTGAACAGGGCAGAAAATCAAGTGATGATGGAGGCAACAGTATAAAAGATCAAGTTGAACAAGTGATAGTAATGAAACCTCCTCTCTCTTCTCTCAACACAGCCAAGAACATGTGCTTGTTGCCTCTCCTAGGCAAGGGGCCATGATACATTCTCCAAAAGCACCAAAGGTTAAAAACACCAGATCTGCAAAGAAGAAGATCACTCCAACAGTGACTAGAAATGTCACTAGGGTGCTAAGGAGTAGAGGTAAACTACCTAAGAAGAGTATTGTTGAATTTCCAAAAAGAACAAGAGCTAAGAAGTCTATCCAAAGCAAGGGCAAAGAAAAAGTTGAACAGCAGGAGAGTAGTCATGAACAAGAAAGAGAGTTTGACATCATACAAATAGACAGTGATGCTGGAGATGATGAAGCTAGAATTCTTGAGTCACTTTTGCAAAACAGAGAAGCCCAAATCCATGACTCAGAAACTGATCTAGAAAGGTCAAAGGACATCATACATTTTCTACAAATGCAAAATAAACAAATGAGTGGGCAAATGGAAATTTATGAGGCCCGAGCATTCAAATACCAAAGGGAAGCATACAAAGCACAAGTCAAGCTTGAAGGGTATATGGGCGAATTTGATAATAATGAGGAATAAGAGTAGCCATTAAGGTAAAGGCCTAATACTATGGGTGTTAGGAAAGCTTTGGAGAAACAGAAGGAAGAAGAAGCAGCCCTTGTTCGATCTTATCCTCTCACACAATTGCTTGCCCAAGAGATATAAAATGATAAAGAATCATGGCTTGAAAGAGTGAAAAAGAATTTGGAGGATAAATTAGACAAAGCAAACAAAGACATGGGTCTGCAAAGGAAAATGACCGGGCACTACAAGAAATTGAATCAATTCGCTTGAAGAAAACTCAAAGTGGCTCAAGAAAGGCTCAAAACTGCCTGAAGGAGGCACCCGGTGAGAAAAGGGGAAAAATACATATCTAGGCTTGAAATATTGGTTTCAGCTTCCTTGCATGCTTCTAAGAACCCATAAGGGGTTTTCTCGCCAAAATTGAGCAAATTTTGACATGATCATGTTTTTTGTGTTTTTTGGCCCTAATTGCACATTTTTCTAGGCGTTTCCTTGTTTTCTAGGAGCATCCTTAGCTCATGAAAGTCATTTTTTTGGATTTATTAAATTTTGGGGCATCTACTCACAAATTTTCAGATCCAAAGAAGGTGTTTTGGTCCCCCAAAGAGGCAAAAATCAGTGAAAATTCACCTTTCTACCTCACATATCAGCAGATGAGACCCTCCTGGGTTTTTTCACTCATTCCACTTTTTGATAGACTTATAGGGATTAATTTGAGAAAAATAAAGTACTTCCAAAAACTAGACATCCTGGGCTTTCCAACGAGTTATCACAGGCCTCTTTTCGACATCGGGAAGTCCCTCAAAAGTTATCTGAAAAACAGCCTTCTTTTTGCTGCTATGCTCCTGTAGCATTTTGGCTAAAAAGCAGTTTTCTGAAGGTGGCCATCCAAATGTGCGTTTAGCTATTTTTAACCCTATGTCAGAGATTAGAAGTCAATTTTCTTGCTATTTTTGGCTTAAATAGATATTTTTGAAGATATTTTGTGCCTTGAGCTTTGCAAAGCCTCAAGGACAAAATCAGATATTTGTATTAGGCCAATGGCCTTCTAGATGCTCTAGGAGGGTTTCTTTCTCTTTGGCCTATATAATCCAAGAGAATTCATTGTAACCAGAGGCTGAAATTGATGTTATAGAGCAATACATAGCATTACAAGCTTTGAATAAATACTTTGTCTTATGAAGTGGATGATCTCTTGCTTGACTTGGATGGTGGAGGAGGATTATTTGTAGGATTCCATGGCTTGGTGAATGGTATTGTGTTCCTTATCTGTTATTTTTCCCTAGTTTATCATACATGTTTTCATGCTTCTTGCTTGCCGTGGATCAGTAAAGAATAGATTTTAGATATGCCCATGGAGGCTCCTCAAGTTTCCTGATTCATTACAACTTCTATGTTTTCATCTTTCTTGGTTATGTCAAAGAATTCTTAATTTCTCTTTGGTACCCTAAGGATTTGTTATCAGTTTCATTAATGGTTATTATGTATGCTATCTAGTATGATTTACGGTATGCCCTGCTTACTCATAGCTAATCAAAACTGTTGAAAATGCAGCAAGATGATGGAGCTTAGTGAAATAAAGTCGTCTTCACTAAGTGGGCCCGCAGGCAAATTCTGGCGCAAATTCTATTTTTAGACTATGTCTATTTTTAGACATATGGAGCATGGTCCGGGGATTGCAGTATGTTATTCTTGGAGTATTGGTCATGTTGGTAAAAATAGATAGGACTCTATTTTTTGGACCTGTAGGTCGAAGCCTATTTTTAGACTGCCTCTCCTTAAAATAGGGAAGTCAAATATTATTTACCCTTAATAATATTTGGACTATAAACTTTAGTTTACTCTCTTGGAGCACTTCAGTTCGAGCCTTGGAAGTGGCTTATGCATCTGACAGAGGAATTACTCTATTCCTAGGGTTTGGTGAGCACATGCATGGTTGACTTCAGTTAGGACTTCAGTGGCAGAAGTTTGGTGGAGTTAATGAGACAGCTAGTGGAGTTGTGTTCTGTTTATTTTAGTTGAACTGGTTGAGATTAGTTTAACTAGCTAATCAACTAGTAATGAGTGGAGTGAATTAAATATGATTTAATTCATTAATTAGTAACTCATTATTCAACTCAAGAACACATCAGTTCACTACAGTGCATGATCAGTTCAGTGGAGACCAGTGAAAGAGGTAGATGAAAGGGTGGAGTTAGCTATCAGTGGCGACATCAGTTGTGCATGAGATTTGCATCACACTTGGAGGAATTTCCCATGATGATTGCGCTGTCAAGCCAAGGAGATTCGAACCTTGGATCTCTATATAGACAGGCCTGGATTGCGCAATAGAGGCAAGGCAATTGGCGGTGAGTTTTGAACCAGTAACCTGTTCAAAACTAAGCTAGTTTGTGTGTAACTTCATGAGATAGTACTGAGTACTTGTGAGGAGTATTGTACCGAGTTTGTTACATGATTTCTCCATTATAATATACACAATAGCTGCGGGGTTTTCAGCTATAATCTTTCCCCATACATACTGTGTTAATGTGTATGATGAATTGATGTGCTATCGCTTGTTTTATTTCCGCATGTGTGATGATCTGAGTGGAAGAGATTATGTGTTGCATATAAATTCGAATTGATATGTGATCAGGATAGTCTCGGTGGATAATTAATCATTATTCAACAAATTTCTACAAAAACTCCATTTCTGAAATCTCTCTTTGAACTATTGGTTGTCTTAGTTAAGTCAAAGGGGTCTTGTTTCGATCTTGCCCTTTGTCCATACTCTGCAATCTTATTTCAAAGTTCTCGATAACTCAAGATATGATGTTTAGGATTTCCTTCTTCATAGACTAAGTTGTTTGCTTGTCTTATTTGTTTTCCCAAAATTCTGAAGGTGATTTTCCCAAAGTTAAGGGTCTTATACTTCTATGAATCACCTGATTGTTTATTTTCTGCATCTATCAGTTTGAGTTTCATTTATTGTGATTAATGGTTAGCCCTACCACATGGATGCTTGTTGTTTAACTATTTATGCTTAAAAACCTCTTTGTATTTCACAAACTTATTTTCCATCTCATTTCACTTTCACCCAAATAATCCATTTACCTCGACCAAATCGGCCCTGTAGTAATACCTTGTCCACCATTTGAGACAGTCTCGACCTTTTCGACCCCATAGCCCAGTTGATCTGAAAAAAAATTTACCTATTTATCCTTTGATTAGTTCCCCCTCAAAAACCTAAAGCAAACTAAAAAAATATTTAACAACTAGCCTAAAATAAAATACATAAAAAGAAAACAAATTTACATCCTTTGCATAATAGAGAGAGCCCTCTCTGTGTCCAGGAAGGATAGGTCCTAGGGATCCAAAGTTGGTTTGATGTTACCCTGTCACTTGGCTTGCCAATCTGCCAAATCACGGGACCCTAACACATGTCATGCATCTGGTGTTGTGTACATGTGGTATTGTGTACACATTGTACGAGTGGTGAAATGTATTGTTGGCTCCCTGTGATTTCCAAGATTGGAAAGAAAAAACACTGCAGGGGCCACATCAGAACTACTTTGGAGTCCAAGGACCTAGCCTTCTTGGACTTAGATAGGGATCTCTCTACGTATTTTTTTATGGATGATATGTCTTTATGCTTTTTTTTTATGATCTTAGGCTAGTTATGAAGTTCTAAGGACTTTGTTTGTTTTGGTTGATTAATTGATAGGTTGACAGATTAGTGGTGTCATTAATTGAGGGAGTTTTTTAGCTCAATAGATAGACCATGAGAAATATTAATCCATTGGGCTATGGATTCATAAAAGGATTTATTTTTTCATCAACTCTGCAAGGGTTTTCATAGGGAAAGCTAACTATATAAAGTGGATCTCTTAGATTAGACATGATATGAAATAACAATAAGTTGTGAAGGAAGCAGAACTAAAAGTCAGTTAATAATATTTTAACTCTAATTTAACAAGAAAATCCTTTTAGTTAACTCTTTGATGTAAACCAAATGACATGGCATACCATAGAATTATTTGGCCAGAATTTAATAAGAAAACCTTTAAGACAAAAATCCAGCAATCCTAGAATTACTTTCAGACAAAGAAAACATTCAAGATAACTGTGAATGCAGCTAAAGAGAAATCTAAACCTATCTTCTTTAACTAAACACTCTAAGACCTTCATAGCAACATTTTGAGGCAGACCAGAGGACAGGGCATACCATAGACTTCCGTGGTTTAGACTCTACTAAGTATACTTCAAAGAAAGGTCTTAAAAACAATGTTTCTAGCTGTTAGCCACCTATGAATTTTTTGTCAAGAAAACAGGTGGCTAAAATTTTTTTATGAGCCTTCAAGAGATACATTTCCTATGAAAATATCTCATCCTTGAAGCCTCTGTGTGTCCTTTTCCTTTGAAAATATCTTCACTATTGTTTCCATCCAAAAAGCCTCACTGTCTGTGAAAAATTATGCTCAGAAAAGCCTTAATTTGCCCTTTGTATCCTTGCAAAATTCCTCATTTTAAACCTTTTTCCCTTCCTCAAATTCCCCCCTTTGACTCCCAAAATCCCCTCCCAAGCCTACTAATTCATCCCATCTTCCCTTTTCACCTCAAAAATACCCTTTGTTTGGCCTAAAAATCCATTTTTCCCTCTATCGAAAACCGCTGTTTAGCCTTAAAAACTATGTTTTTAGGCTAAAAAACCCATTTTTTACATATAACAGGCTTAGCCCTTTTTCGTCCAGCCCCTAACCACTTCCCCTCCATGAACCTAAGCACTAAGACCAAGCACCAATCCATACAGGGCTAATCATAATCGGAAGATGTTAGGGAGTGTTTTTCCTTTGTAAAACAAAAAGTTCCTATGTGATGGTGTATTTGGTCTGTCAGCCTTTGAAGCGATCTCCGCCATTGATCTGAAAAGATCTAACAATTCCACACACATTTCAACACGCCCATCTCACTCCTTTTTAAACTCCCGATGAAGGTCTCCACCGTCGATTCACAGTTAGATTCAACGGCCATCGTAGCGCCGCTCCCATCGCCAATCGGAGATTTTAGAATGTGCCACCCTTCGATGCCCCGATTGGCCGATCCCCGATTGAATTTGAGCCATCCATCCATTCTGATCCTATAGCCTAGATTTCTTCTTGCTCTACCCCACTTCACCGATTGTTCACCCTCCGATCCAATCATAATCATCGATCTCCTGTAGATCTAACGGTCCAGATCCAATTGCTTCATGAGCCCATCGGAGGTTTTGCCCCTGCCTCCTCTGCTTCCGATTAGATTCTGATTGTTCATTCCTTTTGATCCAATGGCTAGGATTAATCCCGCCCACTAACCAACTCCTCCACCTGTGTTTCTCCTCTATAGATCTCAGCCGTCCATCGCATTGATCGGACAATCCCCAATCAAACCACCTTTGATTGGCCCCCACCTTAACTGACCGCGCACATTATCATATTGTGCTCCATCTCCCACTGTCAGATCTCGTAGTCCCAGATCAAATGGCCCACATCAATATCGCGTTGTTCTCTCATCCGAATTTTAACAGTTAGAATTTACACGATATGGGCGGTTTCTGAAAGCCACATGTCAGCCGGGGACCCATATCGCGTTCGAAAAGTGAAAACCGCCTTACCCACCTTTTGCCGCGCGAAAACAGTTGTTTCTTCAGAAAAAACCACTTCCCCATTTCCCGCCTCTAAAATTCCATCTACAGATCTCGACCGTTGATCTGTATAGATCAACGGCCCACAATGCATCTCATGTTCCATTCATTGTTTTTCATCGCGCGACCACAGAACTTCATCGCATCATCGCAGTCGTTGATCTCCCCCCGAGATCTAACGGTCCTAATAAAATCTCCCTTCGCCCATGACTGGGTCCCACCATCTAAAGTCCATTGCATATGTTTTACATGCATTTCCTTTGTATTTCGACTCAAAGGACCATACCTTATGTTTCGCATTAAGAACATTTTCTTCCGCCCGCATTAAAATTTTAATGTTTTTCATTAAAGGGTTATATCATTCCGCCTACATTAAAACTTTAATGTTTTACATTAAAGTTCATTTCATATCACTTGGCCTTCTAAATTCATTCCATTAGTTAATCTCCACCATCGATCATCGCCTCCTAACCTGATCGAACGGTCCACATGCATTCCTCAACCAAACCTCCATCAGCTGCATTTTTCACCAGTTTTCCCTTGCATCCACCATTTCCACCATGTTGCGCTGCCATTCCCACAGCCTTCCACTGCATCCATCCTCCCATGCATGCATTTCTTAACATATTTGTGTGTTTTTGCAAGGTACAGGCGGTGGAAACCGCCATTGTTCACAGTCACTGTTATAGTGCAACAGAGCGCAGAGAAAGTTATTTTCAAGAGCCTGATATTGCAGAGAAACACCTGGGAAGGTGTTACAATGTAATTTTTCATTAAAATAAAAGTTTTCAACCCTGTTAAACCTCTCCAACGCCATTAAAGCTCAAATTTCCACAGACAGAGACAGTCATGAAGTTGCAAAGAGTATCAGTACAGGATTAAAGAGTTTTAAAGCCTCTAATTGAAGATTTTAAGCTTCAATTAACTGTTCAAAGGGAAAATGTACCAGATTGAATACCTTGTGAATTACACAGAAGGCCTAATGAGGCCTAATGCACATAAAACAATATTTTCATTGTTTCACATCAGCAGAAGGTTCCCTCCTGAGTAAGGACAAAGTACCCATATTGTTTTTGTTCTATATCGTGTTCCTGAGAAGATTTCCATCCTGACAGAACGGTCCTAATACCACCAGAACATTTGTTATGTAGTACGACAAACCTCAAATTCATTTATCTGCCTTTTTCTTACATCAAAGTACTATAGAGTACTACAGCCAAAAGTACATCAAAGAACATACCTGGAGTAAATATCAGCTTGTCGAACACCACTCTTTCACCCAAAGAGTACAGAAGATTAATGCATAGATATTAAGACAGAATGGGCCTTGAGTCGTCTTCTGCTAATTCTATTTTAATGTTTCATTTAGTGTTTCATCTACCTCCTCTGCCTCCCTTTCAGCTATAAGAATTCAAGAAAAACTCATTGTAATGGTTTTTTTTATTATTGATTGGACAGTTGTGAATTGTAATCTGTTTCTATTGAGATATAGTTCTCTGTGTAAAGTTGTAAGATAGGTTGAGGAATATGTTTTCAGACTGAATATCAAGCTATTGGATAATGTTTTACATGACTGGTGTTGCTCTTTAATATGACAAGCACATTTCTTTGGATCCTGATTTAAAGCAGTGGTCATGTTTTCTGCCTTTGTCCCTGTTTTCCTTCTGTAAATCATTACATTTCATTTCTCTAGTAAGCGTCAGAAATCTAGCTTATGATATACCCTTGCATGGTACCCTAATGCTTCTGCTCTCCTTACCTTTGATGTTTTCTACTGAATGTGTTATCTGAGTACCGATTCAAGATAATTTAACCAACGTAGTAGCTATTATTCACTGCTAGTTGATGTATGAATTTATGAATCTGTGCTTATATGTTCTTGTTGGGTTTTAATTGAAAGAGTTGGAATGTTGGGAGTTTAGAATGTTGATTCTGTCTCACTAGGGTCTTTTTCAATCAATTGAACCTTGCTAATTTCCCTTAAGTTGGATGCCGAAGCATTGAAAGTTCAAAGCCTTTCTCTGATCTCAGGTTTTTAACCTTTGTGTTTAAATCTTTAATGTTCCCTTTGTCTAAAGAGTTAACCTTTTAGGGGTTGGATCATAGGTGTTTAATGGCATGCCCTATCCCTAGATCTGATTCCTAAGTGGTCACCTTGGAGGTTTCCTTGTCATTCACCTTCTTTCCTTATCATTTCATACCACACTATCATCTTTAAGATCCTATGCTTTATATGACTAGCCCAATTGAAAGCCTTGAATACTGAATAGCAAGTAAACCCTTTCATGAATCCATTGCCCAATGGTCTCAAGTTTTCTCTAAAATACCTCTCCTTTGCCTAAAATCCTCTTTTCTCACCCTTTGTCTTGTATTGAACATGTCCTTCCAGTTTCCAAACAACCAAACAAAAAAAAAAAACAAACCTTGTGCCATATAACTAGCCTAAAACCTTAAAATCAAGCTTCAATACATATACTTTTCCTTTATAGAGAGATCCCTCTCTGGACCCAGGAGGGCTAGATCCTAAGGTCTAAAAGTGGTTATGATGTTGTCTCATCTTTTGTTATTGCCAAACTTTCCAAAACATGGGAACTCCAACACCAGCTACACCAAAGGACAGGGCATACCATAGACTTCTTTTGCTTAACTCTATTAAATCATTTTCAAGACAAGAAGTTAGGTGGAACCAAAGAGCAGTTAAGAATTCTCCAATCAAACCTTGCAAAAGAAAACATTGAGATAAAGAATGTAGACAGAATTAGGGTGCCAAGACAGCATATCCTAATCTAAAAAAAAAATTCTTTTATCAGAGATAATGGACAGAATGGAAAACAAATAATAAATAATAAAAAAGAAGAAAAACTTCACCATTAACATAGCTCAAGAATCCTATGAACGTGTGTGTATTACTGATGTTCAAAACAATTACATTACTCTAGTACAATAGATCTCTGCAACTCAGAGATTTCTCAAATCCAGCCTAGCAGTCCTCAAATGGCTCAGCAACAACAATCATGCAATTAACCACCAACTAACCAACACTAAAAATGAATAATACATGCAGTATTTATCTATAAAAATGAGGAGGTGATCCTAAGATAGGGTTCCAGATGTCATTTATTACAGATTTAATGAGTTTTTGACCTTTGAGACCATGCATGGCCCAAGGAAAAATATCTGAGAATGTTTTGTTGTAATAACAACTCCTAGCTTTAACTTTTGAGCTAAATTTGGGAAATATTTGACTTTAAGGATTTTTCAATAACTTTTACAATAACTACTGGGTAGATGAGAAATATCTCTGACTGTTTGTAATAATTGTTTCATATTTATTGAAAGAAAACATGTTGTAGGTGGCAAAAAGTATCTCTGAAGGAGTAAATGCCTTGGGTTTTGTCATTCGGATCTGTTTCTGTGTTTATCTGCCTTTGTTTATTCTTAAAACTCTATCTTAGGCTTTAAAACCTAGATTTATCCCTTAACTATTTGTTTCACTGTGTTTTCCATTGATTCTACCTTTATCTCTATTTTGTGACTAATCCTTTTAATTTTTCCTTTGATCTACGATTAGCCCTTTAATCTTCATCGCTGCGGTCTTCAACTATTTTGTCTTCTCACTGTGTCTTTGTCTGTGCTTACTGTGTAGGGTAGGCTTTCTTTTGCTACTGGAGAGTTTCAAAGATCACTAATGATCTATATTCATTGGGATCATACTTCATTTTTTTCCTCTGGTCCCTTTATAAAAAAAATCTCTGGATCGTCACCCAGACATTCGTTAAAATGTTCTTGGAAAATTGGAATGCATTTTTGAATTTTCGCCATTGAACCTACACATAAAACAAACAAATTAATTTTTAACACCTGCGGGGAAGGCCTTTACTGCGCTCATTCAGGGTTTGTCAAGCTTTGGAGCATTTGCAGAGGTTCATGGTGGAGGAGAGGCTTCATCGCGGAGGTAGAAACCTGTGGGAAGTTTGAACGGAGGAGCCGGTATGGAGTTTTTGCGGGAAGTAGTAAGGCGGTTTTCACACAGTCGGAGGGGCGGTAATGGTTTTTGGCGGAGGCATGCGATTCCATACATCGAATGACACGTGCCGGAGGGTACGTTGGGTGAAACCGCCCATATCACATATTTTAAAAACGCTAACCCCGACGCATATAGATTTGCGATGAGGGTTGCGGGCCATTGGATCTCAGGGAATGAGATCAATGGTGGTCGGGAATTTGGGAGAGGTGGACAAGTCAAAATAGCGGGCCCGGGCGGACAGATGGCGGGGTATCATTGGAGCGCAAAGTTTAATGAAAAGTGGGGCCTGGAAAACTAAATAAACAAGCGGAGGTGCTTATTTTATAAAGGAGGGAAGGTTATATGGGCATGGGTTTAATAAAAGGAGCTCGTGGAAAAAATAGAGAGGGAGATGCTTAGAAAGGGAGTGGAAAAAGGTTTTATGGGGGGGTTTTATCAAAGAGCAGAGGCTAAATATTAAAGCGTGGAGCTTTAATTTTTATAAAGATCAGGTTAATAAACATAAGGGTCGGGTTTTTATATTAAAATCAAAGTTTAATATATAACCCAAGGTCCTGAAAGGTTAGTTTTCATTGAAAAACAATGTAAAAATACATGTTTACATTGTTTTAGTGAAAAAGGAAGAAAGTGATGAACGTGAGGGTTTTGATGGGTTTTTCAGGAATGAAAGTGGATGTTAAGTGGGGGAAAATGAGGGAATGGAATTGGTGATAGGCAAGAAGGGTGAAAATGAGAGAAATAAGCCATGATGATTTTTTTAGGAGTAGAGAGGTGTTTTGAGAAAGTATATATGAAATATAGTGAAAAAGGCTTATTGAGGATAATGAAGGCAGTGAGATTTCAAAAGATAGTTGATAGGCAAGGAATGCTATCTTTTGTTGATTGTATAACATCCATAGTCACCTAGTGAATCTGTAGAATACATGAGGATAACAGTGGCTCCAGCTAGGGAGGGCAGTTCCTTTAGGAGGTGTCAAGAACCTCAAAGACCAAATCTCTGGAATTTGTAGACCAGTGCCTTGATTTGCACTTTGGCAGGCTTCTCTTTTTAATGTGTTGATTTGTTGTTTGTTCCTTTGAAGCTGCAATCTTCCAAAATCTGAAAAACATGATTGCTTCAACATCAACTCTACCTACCCATCATACTTTTCCTAACATTTTTTTTTTCATTTGGGTGCATTTGGAATGGCAAACCCTTGACATTATTTTTCTTTTGAAAATAGGAAACTATCTAATTCTACACTTATATCATCCAGAGGCTCAGATTTAGACTGGTGAGCTCTTTTATTCTCTACCTAATCTACTTATCTGTCAAGTTTAAACAGTTTGACAGACTTTCATTCTCTAATATATTAACATAAAATTGAAAACATGACCAAATCAAGATTAAGCAGTTTGATTTGTCATGAGCTGTGGCATTTTAGATAAGCTGCACATAGATTTTATTTTGCAAAAATTAAAGCAAAAACCTGAGGGCTATAATTTTGGAATTTGTTATGCATCCCTCTCTTTTCTCTTTGGTTCAGTTTTGAACATTGGAACCAATATCTTTTCCTAATCTAATCTACTGATAAGCCAAGTTTAAACAATTTGGAAAATATTCATTTACTAACCTATCAGTAGAAATTTAAAATGTGTTCAATCATGATTAGGCTGTATGACTGAACATGACTTCTTCTCCAAAAGTAGTTGTATTTGGACTTGCACACTTTCAGAAATATTCTTTTTTGGTATGGGGCTTTACCTTTTCTTTTTATCTGCCCTCCTTTCTTCTTTTCTTTGTTTCTGTGTTTCATTTTTCTGATTTTTTCTTCAAACAATGTTTTCAACAAAATAATGCTTGAGCATATTTCCATTGACAGGACCTCCAAATAATTATGTTCCATCCATCTCTTTTAGAAAGAATGCATTGCTTCCTCTTGTTGAATGGATGATGTATGGACCTTTCCATAGATTTTCAAATTTCCCATGCTTACCCTTGTCTTCTTTTCTTGAATCCCACTTTAGCACTTTTTCACCAATGTTAAAATCATTTGCCTTGGTTCTTTTATCAAACAGCTTCTTGATGTTTTCTTGCACTTGATGTGTTCTGTTATATACTTCTTCTCTAGTTTGTTGTAGCTGGACAGTCTGGTTTATTCTTCTTTGCATATCATTTTCTTCATATTGTACTTCTTGGATGAGCTTCATGACTGATACCCCTAAACTTGTTGGAAAAAATGCATTTGCTCCATATACTAGCTGATAGGGGGACATCCCAATTGATTTTTTACTTTTTAATCTATTTTCCCATAGTGCATGTACTAGCTTGTTGTGCCATGACTTATTGTTCTCTTCCAACAACTTTTTGATGATGTTTACCAAAATTTTGTTTGAGGATTCTGCCAACCCATTACATTGAGGGTAATAAGATGTAGAATGGCCCAATGTAATCTGATATTTGTGGAAAAATTCCACCATTTTCTTGGATATAAAAGCAGCAACATTGTAGTGATAATATTTCTAGGACAGCCAATTCTAGACAAACTGTGGTTTTCAAGGAATTTAATGATTACTGAGTTTGTGGCATTTCTAGAAGGGATGGCCTCTATCCATTTGGTAAAGTAATCAGTTGCAGTGAATATCCATTTGTGTTGGGCAGAGGAGGCAGGATGGATTTATCCAATAAAATCTAGGCCCCGTTGTTGAAATGGAGCTTCAACAGAAATAGGATGCAGAGGTAATGGCAACAGTTTTCTCTTGCCTTCAAAGATTTGGAATTTATGACAGGCAATTACCATTTTATGGATGTCGTGAAAGAGGGTGGGCCAATAGTAACCAACTCTAAGGATTTTGTTGACAGTGGTTTTCCAATAGAGGTGGCCTCCACATTCTCCTTCATGAAACTCATGCTTGATTTTATCTGCATCATCCTTAGGCAGACATTTAAGCAATATACCACTAGCATTTTTCCAATATAAAACTTTGTCTAAAATGGAGTAATTTCAGCTTTCAACTTTAAGAATATGGCCTTTGTTTTAGACAAACCAGGAGAAACATTAAGATTAAAAAGCACATATAAAATATCAGCATACCAAGATGAATTCAGAAATGATTCTTCTATAATTGGAGTTGCCAACTCCTCCTGTTCATCTAATGCATCAATCATATTTATGTCTAGTGCTTGAAATTCTATTTCAACCATGAGTTTAGTCGGTCCTTAACCTTTGATCAGCTTAGTGGGCTTGATTTCTAAATCATATTCTAATATAACAACAATCCACTTACCTCTTTTGGCATCAGGATCTTGTGTGAGTATGTCTGTTACCACTGAGTTAGGCACAAATGCAATAATGTGTGAGTGTAAAATGTAAACTCTAAAATATTTCAATGCCTTATAAAATCTTGTTTCTCCATTATATTGTATTTCAGAGGTGCATCTCTTAATGCCTTGTTGAAAAATGCAATGGGTTGTTCCTGTCCTTTTATGTTTTTCTGGAATAGGACAACAACAACTGTACATTTTGATGCAAAGGAGAAGATGAAGAAATATTTGGTAAAATCAGGGCTTATTAGAACTGGTGTTTGGGTAAGTGCGATTTTTACCAGTTCGAAGGATTGATTTGCTTCTATAGTCCATTTGACTCCTATTTCTCTTTTCAGCATGTTTGTAATGTTTCTTAGGAGTTCTGCAAGGTTTGGTATGAACCTTATTAAGAAATTTATCTTTCCAATGAAAGATTGCACCTCTTTGATGTTTCTAGGATGACTGATTTGCAAAATTCCTTCAATCCCTTTTGGGTCAATCTTGATCCCTTCTTCAGATATGATATGGCCTAAAATTTTTCCTTCTTGGAGGCCAAACAAATTTTTCTTGGGATTTAAAGACAAACCATACTTTCTACATTTTTCAAAGACTTTTCTTAAGTGAGCTAGGTGTTCTTACATATATTTTAGAGTAGATTGTGATGTCATCAAGGTATATCACAATGAAGTTACTTATTTCTTCTAAGAAAGCAATGTCCATGTCTCTTTGGAAGGTGGCACCAACATTAATTAACCCAAAAGGCATTTTTACATACATGAAGGTGCCCCAGGGTGTAGTAAAAGATGTCTTCTGATGATCATCTGGGTGGACCAACACCTGATTGTATCCTGAGAAACCATCTAGCAAAGAAATTCTTTTAGAACCCACTACCCTTTGTAAGATGTGATCCATTTTTAGTAAAGGTTAGTTGTCCTTTAAGGAGGTTTTGTTTAAATTTTTTAAGTCTATGCATAGCCTAATTTCTCCTGTTTTCTTTCTCACTGATACAAGATTTGAAACCCATTCTGAGTATCTCAGAGGGACTATTATTCCAGCATCATACATTTTCTTAATTTCTTTCTCAACCAGAGGTAATTGCACAGAGTTTATTCTGCGCAGTTTTTGTTTAAAAGGTTTCTGGTTTTCTCTAAGAGGGATATTATGTTGGATTATCTCTGTATCATACGAATTTAAATCTTCATAACTCCAAGAAAACACATCATTAAATTCTCTAAAAAGATCAAGATATTTCTATTTCATATGAGTTGGCATTGTTTTGGACAGCTTCATCATTTTAGGTTTTTATTCACTGCCTATATTACATTCTTCTATATCAGCTTTAGTGGGTTCCATCTTTGGTTTCCTAGCAACATCATTAAAGTCAAAAAGTTCCTCTAGAGGAACCAATTCCTTTGGAAAATTATCATTAGTGGACTGTAGCACTTCAGAGTCTTCTTTTTCTAAATTAGTGCACAGCTCTGTTTTATGTGTGCGTTCTTTTGTTAACCGATTTATATCAGCAGTACCAGAAGGTTCTTCTTTGTAAGTATGTTCCTCAGTAGGGCAGTCTTCTTCATACTCTGAGTCTGAATTTGGTGCTTCAAACTCATTTCTGGACTGTAGGAAATCTTCTATTTGTTTATCTCCTTCAAAAACTTGCCAGTATTTTATGTTATAAGGAACTGCTGGTCTATATTTGACTTGGACCGTGTACTGTTTGCTATGATAAAGTCTTTGACATGTGCTGACTGCAAATGCTAGTCCATTGGCAAGGATGTTTTGATTTCTAGGGACAAAGGTAAGGTCATATTCTGTGAATGTTTTCAAGAGGTCAAGAGCATCATCCCTATATGCTTTTAGTCTGGGATGCTTGGTTGTGTACTCTCCATTAATCTACCTAATGACCAACTCTGAATCTCCATGGACAGTTATCCTCTTGGCTCCTAATTTCGTCAGTAATTGTAGTCCTAGGAGGAGTGCCTGATACTCAGCTATTTTATTTGTGCATTGAAAATTTAGCTTATATAAGTGACCTTCTGCATGATTGTTCTCAATGTTATGCACCCATATGCCTTCTCCTGAACCAGTTTTTCTATAAGACCCATCAAAACTCATACTCCAAAGGGGTTCAATTTCAGATTTATCATTATGGTCATTATGGTCCCCATCATGTTGTTTATAGTGGCTGCCACTATGTTGTATACTGTGTTGTTTTTTAGGGTCTGTACTATGTTTGTCATTTTTTTGTTTATCATGGTCAACCCTATGTTGTCCACTATGTTTGCTATTTTATTATGTTTGGGCAGATTGTCTTGGCTATTATCCCTCCTTTTCCTCTTATTATACAAATTTTTTTCTCATTTTCTGCTACTTGTTCATTAACATTTTCATAATTGTAGAGGATAAATGAATCAAGGTCTGTATGGATGGAATAAAGAGGAGAATAATCTGGTTTTTCTTGGCTTCTAACCATATATTTCATGTGAGTTTCCCTATATAGTCTTCTTGGTTGACTAAAGACAGGGATGGTAGCATAGGTCATGTCCATTTGGAGGGTACCTTGGAGTTTAGCTCCCCATGATCTTGAAATGAGCATGCCATATTTAGGAGGAATATCAGCCACTACAATATCCATTACTAGGCTCTTGGCTAGTATTTGTGCTAGATTAACGCATAAATATTTGATTAGGCCTAGACATTTAACTCTACTGGAGTCAAAAGAGTATAAATATTTTTATGGTTTGGTTATTTCAAGGCCTCATATTTCCATTACTATCTTTGGCATAAGGTTGTGTGAAGCACCGGAGTCTAACATGTCATTGTGAATTTTTTTATCATGGATGTTTAAACTAACATAAAATGCAGGAACACATCCCTCTTGAAATTTCCCTTCTACTTCAAGTCCAAGCAGAATTTCAGGGTTGTCATCATTTAAATTGATAGAATCATCATTTTCTCCTATGTTTAAAGCTTTCAAAGGTTGAGATCTATATACACCTTGAGTGACCAATTCAGTAAGAGGAATAGAGATTTTAATCTTGGCAGTTTCATTCTATATACTGAAGGGTGTCTGATTTTTTGAAATGTTTAAATCAGCCTTTTCAGACACTGTTTTCCCAACAATTTTAGCTTGCTGGTTTTTATTATGAAACTCAATTAAAATAGTTTTATCAGGGACATTAGTTGTGTTTCTAGTGCTACTTTGGTCTCCATTTTGTTTGGGAGTAGGTTGGATGTTTTTGTTTTTGTTTCTATCAGAACTTTCAGCCACTTTGTTTCCATTTTCTGTTGTCTTTTTAGAAATGTTTTCAGGAGTCTTCTTAGCTGAAATTTCAAAGGTTTTTCTTTTGGGAGTGTCTTATTTTTTCTTGCTTCTAAGGTCATATTTTTTGTGTACTTCCATGATGGAATTTTCAAAGCCTTGTTTGTAGCCTTCAGATTTTAGGATTTCTTCTTCATATTGGGTTGGGGAAAACATGTCTTGTTCTTCCTCAATGACGAAAACAGTGTCCTCATTATTCACTGTAATATTCCAAAATTGGAATAGCTACATTATTGGGAATATCTCAAGATATTATTGTGGAGATCAGCAATTCATAAACATGAGCTAGAAATAGAAGTGAATAACATTAATACCAAGAATGCCGGAAGATCCACATAACCATTACATTATATTATAGTAGCAACAATGTATACAAGATCTTGAGGAAATGATCTCTCAAGCTAGGCAATGCAGCCTCAATGAAACATATACATGACAAATGGAGAAATATTGCTACACAAAAGAAGCCTTGGCTATGACTGCGCAGTCTATTATGGGGAACTGTTGCAAAATAATTCCAATACATGAATATAACAATATAGAGCTCAAACATAGATGGGGGAGAAATATCTCAACCCCTGGAAATGACAATACACAATCCTTAGAAGGATTGGCTGAAATACATACAAAATGGAAAATCTGCAGAAATGCCAGAGTTGTTGGGCAGCAGCTGCAACTCAGAAAGAAGATATGGATGAAGATAGATGATGATGCTACAAATGATGGCTGGACCTCATCCAAAGGATCTCTCAGGTGAAAGGCTGATCAAATCCCTGAAGATCTCACCCTCCAAAATAGTGAAGCAAGTCCCCACTGCAATAGCACTCAGAAATAACGCAATCTAGAGAAGGGACTGCACTGCTAGTGAAGAGAAGTACTTGGCATGATGCCAATGATCTTCAATATTCTCATGAATCTCCCCCACTAACCTCCCAGAGGAATAGAAGCTCCCTCCTCTGAAATATGAGCCAAGGAAATGGTGTTGTGGAGTCCCCACTGCAACACCCTACAACACAAAGTTATCCTGCTTCAATAATAATGTTGTGACTGAAGGAGGTGGCTTTGGCCTTGAGCCAAGAAATGTGGAGCATGAAGAAAAATCCCTCAAGATGCCTCTCAATAAGGAGAAGGAATCCTAAATAGGAATTCCCCAGCAATTCTTGCTAAACAGCAAAATAATGCACAATGTCTGAATAGACAATGAAATCAGTAATCCAATTCATGAATAACAATGGCTGCCTTGCCCTCCTTTTAAACAAGTGAAAGCTCTATCTCCATGGGTCCCACTCATTATGGTTTCCTCCACCAAATATCCTCTTCCTCATTCACACTGTGTTGTCTTTTAAAGTGATCCACTCCTCCTATGGCAGCGTTGTTGACTTGGTCAAACCTGACCTTGTCTTCATGCATTTGCCCCTTTTCACACTTGAGGGTGCAAAATAAAGCTATTATGATGATCCCTTTCACATTAGGAGGGATTTCATTCATGTATTCAATAAGAATGGGTTCCCTTACCCATTTATTAAGCTACAAGGTGATAAAGACATAATTTTAATATTCCATTTAGCCATGTGCTAAAATGGGAATATTACATTCACTCCCATTAAATATATGTGGTTTTCCTCTATTTCTTCAATTACCCCCTCATCTTCATCAGCATATTTTTCTTGGAAAGGAGGCCTGAGTTGTTGATCAGGACCTATTTGTCTTATTTGAGGAGGGTTTCTTCTGAAGTTCTGGTTTTGGTTCTGATTCTGATTTTGATTTCTGTTTTGAGGAGCTGGTGGGTTTTCTCTAGGATAAGCTCTCTCATTTACATTCATCCTCTCCATCATCCTCTCCATGGTTTTGACTAAGTTATCAATATTTGTATCAATTGTGGAGGGTACATCTTCTTCCCTGTATGTGACTCTTTTTTCATTCTTCATTCTAGCTCTCTTAGCAATCATATTGGCTTCTACACTTACTACTCCTCTTTGCATGTCTTCTAATGTGAGGGGTTCTCTTTATCTTAATTGATAAGCCATCTCTGGGTCAAAACCATTAGGGAATTTCATTAGAGCTATACCATGTGGAGGTTTCACGTGTATAGGGAGGGAATTATATACACTATTGAACCTAGTGCAGTACTCTTGGACACCCTCTCCAACATTTCTTTTGATGTTTTCATACTCTGATAAGATTTGGAGAGGGTTCTTCTTGACTTCCCATTTGTTTAAGAATAGTTGATGAAAAGCTTGGAGTTCATTTATACTATTAGGGGTTAAGCCTTTAAACCATTTTCTTGCCTCTCCCCCTAAGCTTTGAGCAAACATTTTGAGTTTAACAGTTTCATCATCTATTCCTTGTCTGTCAAAGTAGTCATTCATTCTATCCACATGTTGTTGAGTATTAGTAGAAATACTTGCATCATATAAAGGAATATTGGATTGGTAGTCCTGTGGTAGGACAAATAAATGTAATGGTAGAAGTAAGGGAGCATATCATGTTGCCATGATCTGTGGTTGGGGAAACAATGGAGGGTTAACAAGTGGAGGATTGACAAAAGGAGGTACAGGGTTAAATGGAGGAAGGTGAACAGTGGGGGATGAAGTTAGTACAACAGAATTTTGTTGTAGGATGGATGGGTCTACAACTATCTGGGTTATTCAACTCTGAGATCTAGTCCTATACAAGCTTTTTTCTAGGGGAGAGTTAGATAGGATATTCTGCAAGTTTTTAAGGTTTTCAGGTAGGGAACTTGCTTTGTGGATAGGTCTGCTAACAGTTGGACTTTTAGATCTAGGAGACTTCCTAAGGATGCTTTCAGGATTTTCAACTATTGCAGGAGGATTTGGGTCAGGATGAGATCTGGTGTATATTCTTCTAGAAGCCAGAATTTTGGACCCAAGGTATCAGAGAGGTTGGAGTTTATGACATTCTTCAAGGAAAAAACAATTTGTAAAAGAAATACTTAATCCACAAAGTATTCTTGACTGGGTTCTACTGATGTTTTGATGAAAAAATAAGTTTCCCAGTGGAGTCTATGGAAAACCAGTGGAGTCAACAGGCCTACTGAAAACCAGTGGAGTCACCAGGTGGAGGATTTTTACTTGTTTTATGGCTGGCTATTGTCCACCATCAGCAACCAGATACCATTCTTAGCTAACACTTGATTCATTTAAGTTTAAAATGAGGTTATCTGAGTTTTTGAGTTTATATTTTGTTGTTTATTACTCAATATTCCCCAATATGGTCGCCACTATGTTGGTTCCCTGTGATTTGAAAGATTGGCAAGAACAAACACTGGAGGGGCCACATCAGAACCACTTTGGAGGCTAAGGACCTAGCCTTCCTGGACTCAGAGAGGGATCTCTCTATGTATGTGTTTATGGATTATATGTCTTTATGCTTTTTGTTTATGATCTTAGGCTAGTTATGAAGTTCTAACGACTTTGTTTGTTTTGGTTGATTAATTGATAGGTTGATAGATTAGTGGTGTGATTAATTGAGGGAATGTTTCAGTTGAATTGATAGACCATGAGAAATATTAATCCATTGGGATATGGAGTCATAAAAGGATTTAATTGTTCATCAACTCTACAAGGGTTTTCATAGGGCAAGCTAACTATATCAAGTGGATCTCTTAGATTAGATATGATATGAAATAATAATAAGTTGTGAAGGCAGCAGAACTAAAAGTCAGTTAAGAATCTTTTAACTCTACTTTAACAAGAAAATCCTTTTAGGTAATTTTTTGAGGCAAACCAAAGGATAGGGCATACCATAGAATTCTTTGGCCAGAATTTAATAAGAAAACCTTCAAGACAACAATCCAAAAACCCTAGAATTGCTTTTAGACAAATAAAACATTCAAGATAACAGTGAGTGTAGCTAAAGAGAAAGCTAAACCTATCTTCTTTAACTAAACACTCTAAGACCTTCAAAGCAACATTTTGAGGCAGACCAAAGGACAGGGCATACCATAGACTTCCCTGGTTTAGATTCTACTAAGTATACTTCAAAGAAAGGTCTTAAAAACAATGTTTCCAGCTACACCAAAGGACAGGGCATACCATAGACTTCTTTGGCTTGACTCTATTAAATAATTTTCAAGACAAAAAGTTAGGTGGAACCAGAGAGCAGTTAAGAATTCTCCAATCAGACCTTGAAGAAGAAAATATTAATATAAAGAATGCAGACAGAATTAGGGTGCCAAGACAGCATATCCTAATCTAAAATTTATGTTCTTTTATGAGAGAAATAACGGACATAATGGAAAACAAAGAAAAAACAAAACAAAGAAGAAAAAACTCACCATTAACATAGCTCAAGAATCCTATGAACGTGCTTGTATTACTGATGTTCAAAACAATTACATTACTCCAGTAAAATATATCTCTTCAACTCAAAGCTTTCACAAATCCAACTTAGTAGTCCTCAAATGGCTCAGCAATAGTAATCAAGCAATTATCCACCAACTAACCAACACTAAAAATGAATAATACATGCAATATTTATCTGCAGAAATGAGGAGGTGATCCTAAGCTAGGGTTCCAGATGTCATTTATAACAGTGTTAATGAGTTTTTTACCTTTGAGACCATGCAAGGCCCAAGGCAAAATATCTGAGAATTTTTTGTTGTAATAACAACTCCTAGCTTTAAATTTTGAGCTAACTTTGGGAAATATTTGACTTTAAGGCTTTTTCAATAACTTTTACAATAACTACTGGGTAGATGAGAAATATCTCTGACTGTTTGTAATAACTGTTTGACATTTATTGAAATAAAACATGTTGTAGGTGGCAAAAAGTATTGTTGAAGGAGTAAATTCCTTGGGTTGATTCATTCGAATATGTTTCTGTGTTTATTTGCCTCTGTTTATCCTTAAAACTTTGTCTTAGGCTTTAAAACCTGGATTTATCCCTTAACTGTTTGTTTCACTTTCTTTTCTTTTGATTCTGCCTTTATCTCTTATTTGTGACTAATCCTTTTAATTTTTCCTTTGATCTACAGTTATCTCTTTAATCTTCACCGTTGCGGTCTTCAACTGTTTTGTCTTCTCACTATGTCTTTTTCTGTGTTTACTGTGTAGGGTAGGCTTTCTTTTGCTGTTGGAGGGTTTCAATGATCACCAATGATCTAGATTCATTGGGATCATGCTTTATTTTTCGCCTCTGGTCCCTTTATAAAAAAAATCTCTGGATCGTCACCCAGACATTCGTTAAAATGTTCTTGGACCTTTGGAATGAATTTTTGCATTTCTACCATTGAACTTGCACATAAAACAAACAAATTAATTTTTAAAACCTGCGGGTAAGGCCTTTACTACGCTCATTCGGGGTTTTTCAGGCTTTGGAGCATTTCTAGAGGTTCATGTTGGAGGAGAGGCTTCATCGCAGAGGCAGAAACCTGTCGGAAGTTTGAACGGAGGAGGCGGTATGGAGTTTTGGTGGGAAGTGGTAAGGCAGTTTTCACGCAAGGGGAAGGTGGTTTTCACACGGTCGGAGGGGTGGTAATATTTTTGGGTGGAGGCATGCGATTCCATACATTGAATGACGCGTGGCAGAGGGTACGTTGGGTGAAACCGCCCATATTGCATATTTTAAAAACGTTAACCCTGACACATATAGATTTGCGATGAGGGTTCCAGGCCATTGGATCTTGGGGAATGAGATCAACAGTGGTCGGGCGTTTGGGAGAGGCATACAAGTCGAAAGAGCGGGCCTGGGCATACATATGGCAGGGTATCATTGGAGCATGAAGTTTAATGAAAATCTGGGCTCGGCAGACTAAATAAACAAGCGGAGGTGCTTATTTTACAGAGGAGGAAAGGTTATATGGGCATGGGTTTACTAAAAGGAGCTCGAGGCAAAAAGAGAGAGGGATATGCTTAGAAAGGGAGCGAAAAAATGTTTTATGGGGGGGGGTTTATCAAAGAGTGGAGGCTAAATATTAAAGTGGGGGGCTTTAATTTTTATAAAGGTCGGGTTAATAAACATAAGGGTCGGGTTTTTATATTAAAAACAAAGTTTTAATATATAACCCAAGGTCTTGAAAGGTTAATTTTCATTGAAAAACAATGTAAAAAGACATTTTTACATTGTTTTAGTGCAAAAGGAAGAAAGTGATGAAGGTGAGGGTTTTGATGGGTTTTTTAGGAATGAAAGTGGATGTTAAGTGGGGGGAAATGAGGGAATGGAACCGGTGATAGGAAAGAAGGGTGAAAATGAGATAAATAAGCCCATGATGAGTTTTTTAGGAGTAGGGAGGTGTTTTGAGAAAGAAGATATGAAATGTAGTGAAAAAGGCTTATTGAGGATAATGAAGGTGGTGAGATTTCAAAAGATAGCTGATAGGCAAGGAATGTTATCTTTAGCTGATTGTAGAAAATCCATATTCACCTAGTGAAACTGTAGAATACAGGAGGATAACATGTGCATATGGCATTATGTACACACTGTGTAGGTGGTTCCGTGTACATGTGATTTTGTGCACATGTTGTGCAGGTAGTGTTGTATATAAGTGCTATTGTGTACATGTTGTGTATATGGTACAGGTATACATGTGGTATTGTTTGCATGCCATACATGTATTGTGGGCATGCAGTACTATGTATGTGCATGGTGTAGTCGTGGTATCATGACATGTGTATTCATCGTGATGTACTATGTGTACGTATGTATGTATATGTATTGTGTTGTGTTGCATATCAGGCGTGGGTGTATTTATTGTATGGTGTTGTATGGCTTGTCTGGATACACATGTTGTACCCTATGTGTATGCATACATGGTTGAGGAGAAGGAACTAGGTACTTTTCAGGTGTGTCAATCAATCGAGTATGTGTACAAAAATAACAAAGGCAAAAGTAAGGACTGATGAAGGATAAGTATCGATATTTTATTATGCATGTGATATGTAATTCTGTCTTATGGTGGTTACATGTGATTTATGATTATGGTTTATGATGAGTGCATCTGAATCATGATTTTAATATACGATGGTTGTGTTTTGAGCTAACCATATGTGATATGTTTATACATAATGATTTGATCAAACAACCAGTTTGAATTGTTGTGACAAGAAGTAAATAGGATTGCAAGTGTACCTTACTGGCGAGCTACCAATGAGGTATGAATTGAAGTTACTTCAATTTATTTTGAATCTAATGGTAGTTATGTGTTTGGTACAAGAAGTATGGAAATGCCCAGTTTGGATGGTTGAAATTGATTGCAATCATTAGCAGCAACAACAAAAGCAATTGAAAGATGCAATAGTGTGTTGGAAAAGCACTTCAAGAGCAGGGCCATTGTGGGACACTAGTACCCAATAGTGTCCATTGACTGCCATGAGCATGCTATGACAGGTATGATGGTTGAGGCAGGTATATGCTTGGGTGGTTGTCCTTTAGGTGGCTTCAAGTGTGGAATCAATGTCCTGGAGTGTGCCTTGTGGTCTCGAAAAATGACTTCTTCTTCTCCCAGGATTGCATGCTTTTCTGAGCAAAAGGCACGCTTATCGAAGAATTTTGCGCGCAAAGGCACATTTTACAGGTTCTTCTTATGCGCAATTAGATTTTTCCTTTCTGACCTTAGATATTTTTAAATACTTTTAGATTCTCTAATGCTTTTCAGCCAGGTAAATCCTTCTGACTGACATTAAATAATGTCATATTTTCTTTTCCTATTTCCCAGTGATAACAGTTTCCCCCTAATTTGTGAGGTCTAGGAAGAGTTGTATAACCGAAATACATTATAGTTCCTTTTCTGTATACTATGTGTAGAGAGAGAGGGAGACCTGCGTGTAGCTCGGAGTTGGAGACACCCTGCGTCGAGTCGAAGAGTGACCATGTCCTGTGGGATCCCTGCAAGCAATGGTATTATACAATATATACAAATTTTCTATAAGGCGGGCATGTCCCATGCTCGTGATTCTTTGGCTAGTTAAACAAATCTATTTGACAGATACATATTCTGTCTGTGTCACCAGTATGGTAGTGATATGTTGGTTGATGATGACGACTGTTGATGCCCTCAGGGGCATTTTTTTCTTTGACTATAGGTGGAAAGTGGTACCCATATGCGTAAAATTGGTATGGAATATAAATGCGCATTGTACGCATAGGCGCTGGCTGGGACTTCCCGTGTAATCATTGTTGACAGAGACGCTTATAAAGGCACGAAAATTCAATAAATTTGATCAAAGTGCAATGGTTGTAAGGTACGATACCATATTGACATGAAAGCTTGTGTTGTAGTCAAATTTCAGAAGGACAGATGACATCTGTGGGCAATGATGTCTCCCACAGTTCCACCCGAGGATGCCCTTTTGTGGAGAGGGGTGATCCATGGTATTGCTTCCTTCTTGGAAAAGAGGCGTTGATGTTGACAAAAAGGAAGCCTTAACCGAACAAGCGGATCGCTGATATGGAGGATCGGGATCCTGAATGTGATGAGTTTAACATAGGCATGATGGTGAGGGATGACTAAAAAATGATGATGGAGATTCAGTGGCCCAAGGTCGAAGTATAAAAAGCAGCTTGGCAGTATTCATAACTATTTCTGATGGGGAAATCCCTGTAGTCGGTAGGAATTCCAGGGTGGGTATAAACTGGTTATGAATGTCATGGTGGCTTTTGCGTGGGGGTGTGATACTCCGACCAAGGGTGACGACGGGCTGCTACCATGAGAAAAAAATGAATGGGTGGATGGGGGATGTAATGCACCATTTCCAGTCTTTTTACACTTACCAAAAGAATAAAATAATGGGGTTTGGTTTGTATAAAACACAAAGACGGGTGCCCAAAAAACATGAAATTATTCACTCACTAATGGTGTGAGGAAGGTTTTTTGCTAAGGGTGGGAGGCCCTTTGGTTGGTCTCATGTGTGAGGTTGATGAAACGGATGAAAAAGTATCACAGATGGGTTATGCTGATGGAGGAATGGTGGGCCAAATGCGAGGTGCGGTAGTGCGCTTTTGATCTGCTTGTACAACATGGTCGTCTGGGAAAGGGGTTTTATTTCATATGGTAAAACTTGACCTGATGCATGGCGAGTGAATGGGCATGAGGTGTTTCCCGAACTACAGTGGTATGGCCATGGCGTCACTATTGCTGTGGTGTATGGTGTACTTTGGGTGATGATTTCCATGGAGGGGAGGCTCTACCGACCAACTAGGATGTTGATCATGTGCAAGGTGAGGTGATGATAAACATGGTCGGATGTGTGGAACCTATGGATGATTTCTGATGGAGAAATGATGTCAGGATATGCATAGTTTTTCTCAAACTCTATCATGCTGGAGGTAGAATGATACCTGCTCTGGAACTTTCAATGGATGGAGTTGTGGATGGTTTGCACACCACCTGCAAAAAAAAATACCCCAAGTGAAATTATCTTCTTTATTCAAATCTTATTTAAATATATGTGCTTTAAAAAGAAGATGAGAGAGGACATACCTGGCGGTCGCTGAAAATTTTATTTTTTCTGGGTTGCGAATATGTGGCACCGCCCTTGGGCGTTATGGAGCGTTGATCACAGTGTTGCTTTCGGACCGGTGATTGGACCTTCTGAGCTCTTTTTATGGTCCTCCAAAGTTTCTGAAAAGGGCGACATATAGGTGAATAGGGCTCTTATTTAGTTCATTTGTGTCTGTTGAGTATTGAGAGGTCAGAGGCTTCTACGGATCATTTCGTGTCGTTGTGGTCAGCCTGAGCACCCGAGATTAGCGATTTTTTGGCCAGGTAAACTCCATGACGTCCTGTATTTTAATTTTTTCAGTTTGGGAGTGTTAGGGTCCATACAATACTGGATTTTATGGATTCTGAGCCTTGTACAGAGTGCGCGGGCGATCAGGGTATTGGCGTGCCCTTTGCACACAAAACGAAGGTTTTGCGTGCAGAAGGTGTGCATGTCCAAATTTTTGGTGTGCCTTTTGCGCGCTTGTGAGAGGAACAGGCACTCCCTCCACACGTTTGTCTGAGGGAGAGGTGCACGGAGAGCCGAGGCAACTTTTTCAAAAAAATTGAAATTTTTAACTGTTTTTTGGTATTTTTATGCTGCTGATGTGCTCCTGTTTTGATGACATGATGCTGTGGAGAGAGTGACATTGGCCTGAGCTCCGCACTGCTTTAGCTGCCGATGGTCAGGCGCGCCAAAAATTGGCGCGATGGGGTCTCCTGAATTTCATGGAGAATGACCTTCTTTGGTCACAGGATCGACTTCTGCGCTACATGATCCAATGTTGGAACAAGCGGTGCAAGGTGATGGTGTTGTGAGGGTGTGACCTCACTATCCGTCCCGAGACGGATATCTACTTTGTGATCAGGCTGCTGCCTCAGGGTGAGGCGCTTCGGTATCCACTTCCCTCTAGGAGGGTGGATCTTGATCGGTTCCGAGAGCGTCATTGTGGCGGGGCGCCCGTTACGGAGGGGTGCATAGCCATTGCCATAGTGAAAAATTTGGAGGAGCGGTGCGCTTTGGCGGCCATTTTGCGACTGGAAAGGTCGTCTGCTCCACATCGAGCATCGAGTCCACAGGTTGGTGTCTTGCACCGGCTAAGGACACTTTTTTGACTTTTCTCGTTTTTATTATGACGAGATGTTGGCACAAATTTACAAGGTCCGGGATGGATCGAAGTTGTTTACCTACGCCAACATTTTATGCAGAATCATGTACAAGCAGGTGGTGTTGTTGAGACTGGTGGTGGCGGTGCCTGCTAGGGGGCCACGAGAGCCTCGTATGAGGAGGTGGGTTCCTGTGATGCCTCAAGGAGGTGGTGGTAGGGTGGGGCGTTACTGGAATGCTACCACTGAGGCTTGGTTTGAGGCCAACCCTTAGATGTTCCAGACATAGGTCTTCTTGCTGGATACGCTTGGGGGCCAGCAGGTATGTCTTTATGTTTTCTGCATTATTTGAGTATTTATGTTTATATGTTTTTTTATGATGACACTGACATAGTTTTGGTTACTCTTGCAGATGTTGGCAAGGTTGGTCGTCTTGTGGCTCGGTTGGTTGGGAACCAACCAATTTTTCAACCTCGAGGAGCTCTCGGGGGGCAGGGAGGAGCTCCTGCCCAACCCCTAGGTGGAGCACTAGGTGGTGAGGCTGGCCCTTCGAGGGAGGGTAGCAGCTCGGCTTCCACCGAGACTGTTGTTGAGTGAGCTCATGTTGATGCGGCAGAGGCTCGCGTTGCTGAGCTGACCGAGCGGGTGGCAATTCTAGAGGATGCCTGGGATCGAGTGGACCACCTGACCAAGGGGATGCCTACTCGAGGCTTTTTGGATGACCTAGAATTCTAATGGATATCTTTTTCTTTATTTTTTTATATTTTATGTACGATGGTTTTGTCCATGATGCATTCTAGTTTAGAATATTGTTAGGTGATCAGCTGTTTGGTTTTGACTCCTTGGTACATGTGTGAATGTAATGTATTCAAATTGTCTATTTAATCCTTTTACACACAAATATTCTCTAAATAGGTGTGGATCTCTTATCTCAAATGTTTCGTTTAACTGCGACACTACTAACTAGGAATCAAGGTAGATATGTATATGGCGTATGCCCTGATGGAGGGTGTTGCACATAAGTCCGATCACGGCATCATATTATGCCTCATTTTTTTTTGTTGAACCGATGCACACGCCATTGGTGCAGAGAGGTGATCGATCAGGGTGATAGATGACCCAGGCGGCTGCTACTAAAATTTGAGACCATCATGATGCTCCATCGGTAAAAGTTTGGTTGGTAATTCATTGTGACACTCAAGCGCGTTTTGTAACAAGTCTTTTGGTCAAAAATTTACAGTGGTTGCGTTTGTGTACATTGACTCTACGGTAGGGCCTCCTTGGTCCTTATGGATAGAATTTCTTGAGGTAAAGGCTGTTGACAGGGTTTTTGAGGCATGTTCTATCCATCTCAGTCAAGATATATGCCCCCTTGAGGAGGAAATGTTTTATGATGTGTTGTGGAAAATTTTGTCACCTCCTAGAGACAGTCTAGAGTTGCTATAGACCAGTGCCTAGGACATCTTAATATAGCAAGGAGCTCGTTATACAGCTTGAGTTGTCAGTCCAAAAAGCTCACTTACTATCTCTTGTTGAACAAGGAGATAATTTGAATGGGACCAATCTCTCTCAGAAGCTAATACAAAGATAATAATAATGTAGGAACATCATGTAATACTCCAATATAAAGGCTTCAGACAGTTAAGAGACAGCTTACTGTAAAGAGGCCCAGTTCAAATAATATATCACAGAAATCAGGTATCAAAGAGTGAATGCAGTGAATGAAATTAGGAGAAAATACCAGTTGATATTAGACTGATACCCAGATATACAAAAAAACCATGCATGGGCTTGTCAATTCAAGAATCCATACACCATCCTGGCATTTTAAAATCACCCTTCTAAAATAACTGATATGGCAGAAAATATGGAAGAGATGAGCATGGAACAGTATATCACGACTAGGCCTATTTAAAGCGCTTGACTAATTCCAGAAAGGGCACCAACTGGGATGTATCCTTACTGCAAACTAGTGAGCCACTCGCATTCTAGAACATGATACAAGAAGAAAATAGCATGAAATGAGAGATTGTATTAACACATAAAAGAAATTACATACTGTGAGATACCAAAGACCAGAATCCTCATTACAGTTATAACTCCTCCTCACTGAGACCCTACGGGCTTTGAACCTTCATACAGAAATATTACAAAATGTACACAAAATCCTTGTCGCTGCACAGTTTGCTGATAGAAATATGGAACCCTTCTAATGTCTTATTTCTGGGCTTTTATAGAAAAGAAAGAGAATTCTCGAGAAGGAGGTAGGTGGAGCACACTTAATGACTTAATTTGAATAAAAATGGCGGAAAACATTCACGCCCATACCATGAATGACTACAATATGTAATGACTGTACTTGGCTGAAGGGGGAAAATCTGTTGCAATAAAGCCTTGAGGTTGCTCGGGTTCGTGCAGGGTACTCTCGGCCCCTTGAGCCTGAAGCCGGAATTTATATTTTTCGGTGCCGGACACTGAACTCCTCGGTCTTCTGTAGATATCCTTTGTAGCCTCATTTATGTTTCCAGCTACCAGCAGCCGCCCATTTTGAATTGCCTTGGGAATTTAATAAATGTTCATTTAGCTTCCATAAATGATGGTCTTATCAATATATCTTCCCAAATATTTGCTCCATCATTCTGCATCTGTTGAATGGTCCTTTTAAATGTATTCGGTCTCTGTTAATGGGAACGGAAATTAATGGAGGCTCGCTGTTGCTGCAACCTGAAAAAATCCATAAACATTTCAAGGAAAATAGGCACTGGGACAATGGCGTGATGAGTTACATGTGTGTGAAGGTGAAGACACACAGAAATGGTGGACAATGGGGAGCAATGGAAGACACAAATGACTGGGGCGAATGTAGGTGACACGCAGGCATACGAGAGGATTAGAGGAAGGGATGACGTGGATATCATGGAGTGGGACCCGGGGATCTAATCGCAATCGAAAATCACAAGAGGAAGAGGGGAGGGATGACACACAGATAACTTCCAATGCGATTGGGGGTGAATCCCCTTTTTAAAACTGAAATTCCAATAGCTTCCTGATTTACCAATGAAAAGGCCTTTTATACGGACAGGCGAAAGTATCATATGGTGGGGCCCAGCAGGCCAATCGCGATCGGAGATTGGGGCATGAAGGAGATTGCAATCGCGACTGGGAGGAAGTGTGGCGCGATCGATCGGGGGGGGATGGAGCGATCGGGGTGATGGGGTAATCGGAGAGGTGTGATGACCCGATTAATCGCATCGCAAATATTTGTGATGGATTAATCGGAACGGTTGTAACTCGACTCTCGATTGGAACAGACCTTGCGATTGCGATTAAAAAGCGGGGTTTTATATACATAAAACTTTATAATGAGGTTTCATAACGATGCACGGCGGGGAAGTGGTTTGAGCTTGAGGCAAAAGGAGTCAAGCCTTAATGTAGTATTTGAAGATGGCATTTTGGCCCATTTGAATAATTAGATGAAGATCTGGTTGGGTACAACATGATGTATAGAACTTTCTACAAGGTTCTGAAATTTCCTAACCCAAGGGCTTCTTTTGTGACATCGTAGCGGAGGACTAGTTCTCCCTTGGTGAATAAGAGAGGGTTGATGTGGCAGTCGAACGATGCTTTTACCCATTTCTTGTGGGCCTCGTTGTGTTGCGGTGATTGTCATCAGCTTTCATCGACAAGCTATAGTTGTACTAGACGTTTTTCTAGGGGTTGGGTATCATCGAGGAGTTAGATGGCGGCATGTAAATTCAGGATCTTGCATAAATCAACGCAAAAGAGTAAGGTGCCCTAATTTTTTACGACGGGAACAAGGTCGGGAATCCAAGTGGTGTGGGCAGCTTGAGTTCTGGTTCTAAATGATGATATGAATCGTATGCGGTGTATCATGTCGTCGACGTTTGGTTGGGGAATAATCTCTATGATGGGAGCTTGCGTAAGCGCAAGGTTGGTTCCCTATTAGGATGGTCAATTTCATGTTGGAATAAATTGTGCCTGGTGCAGAGGTGCCTGAATGTTTCCATTAGCGGGCATGCCTCTGTTTCATGGTTTTGGCCAGTGCAGATAGTGCATGGTACCATTATGCCAACTAAGTAGATTGTGTGGGAATCAACACTACTTTTTGTCCCAGATGTGGACACTTGGAAATTATCTATGGTTGAAGACGAGGTCTTCTGCTTCCATTTCCGTGTTGTTGGCTTGGGTGTGTCTAGCTATTTTGGGGAATGTTGACTTAACATTGATCTTGTTGCCCTTAGCTTAGGGATATGCTCACACTTAATTGTATGATGAAAGTGTGAACAAATCCAGCAATACGTATGTGTGATTTTCTCTTGGTTAGAGAGAATTTTATGTGGGAGCGAAGAGACTGCGCGAAAACTGTTGGCTAGGTGCTTCAGTTTTTTGCACTGAATGACCTGGTGGCCAATCAAGTCACATAGTCTACATGTTATCCTAGGTTGTACCTAGGTCATGCTTGGTTGGTGGGCCATCCCAGTTTGTCCATCACGCTGATGTGGGTGTGGGGTTACTAGCCTGGGGGTGATATACTTTCTATATCGTTTGACGAGGTCATCCTCTTTCTTCTCTAATTTATGAATCATATCAATTAGAGGACGAACTTATGGATGTCTAGAGTGATTTCCTTGGCATACTGGGAAAAATAGCCTAGACATGGGGTACCCGTCGTGCATATTTGGTGGCCTGACGGGGTACCAACGTCGTAACGCTTCTAATTCAGGGCAGGTGGTGACCACATTATTGGGCGTTTTACATAACGCACATTTTGGTCTTCGTTGTAGAGAGTGGTTGGGGGTAACTAAGGGTTCCCTAATTGGTTGCTTTTTAGCTGACAGAAATAGGAAGGATCTACTTGTGACATATTCTTGGGTTGTCGAGATGTTCATAGATTCCGAATCTGTGTCATATTCTTGGGAGAGGTGGACTATGGCTGAGCGCAAACTAGCCAGTGCTAAACGTAATCGGGGGATGTAGTGGCAATTATCTAGAATGTGGTTGTCAGCACATAAAGGACATGTGAATTGCGCTGCCCGCAAGCCAACATAATAAACACGCTCTATAGGATACCATTTGTGGATGAGTTCCAGGTCTGCACATTCTTCGATGAAGTGAGCACGTTCATCGCACAGCGTGCAACGTATGATAGGAGGGGGAAATATGAACAGGAGTCTTTCAGGTGACTTTCTATCCTCCTATAGGTAAAGGATGGTGCGAGGTTCATCTCCAGATGACTGGGTGGAAGGATCCTCTTGATAGGATCGCTTGATGGCGTGTAAGGCATCCCTATATCAAGGGATTTATGGGCAATGATGGGTATAGTGTCCGTAATTGCTACAGATAGTGCATGCGTGATTGGTACACAATGATTTGCCTTGACTTTTGGTGGCAGGTTCCTTTTTATGGGAACGTGATGTCGCGATATCTGCCATAGAGCCAAGGAGTGGTTTTAATTCATCCAACTCTGGGAAAATGTGGGTAGGGTGTCCTACTACGTCACATATGGCACAACCTGGTGATTCTTGTTGCGTGGTGGGATTCTCCACCTTCTTTCCTCTTCTCTTGGTTTTCTTAGTCGTAATCAACAGCTTTGCAATGGGAATTTCCTTTGCGGGGATGTTTTCGACAGTCTCCCGAATGGGTGGGGCCTCCTCAGGACTGAGGGGTATTAACCCTATAGAGGTGATGTGCGTGGCTCCCGTCCCAGTAGGGGGAACGAGGTACCAAACTGGTATTGAAAAATATATATTTGGCAACACCACGGTGGCCAAGACCTATTGGCATACAAAACCAGCTGATGGGTAGAGGAAAGGGGTTTGGGAGGCGGCGTAGCCTAGAGAGGTTGTCGTGGTCGAGGACTCAGTGTCATTACTACTTGCATCTCTATCCTGACTGGCCTCGGTGCTTGATGTGGACATCATGCACACTGGGGCCTCTGTGATGCCAGATGATGGTTATGGGATAATAGGGGGATCACCTAGGAATGACCCTAGGATGGACGACGGTTTGAACTGGTCAGGGCCATATTCCTGGTACCACGTAAGCACGTCCGCAGATGTATATACGTAGGGTATGATGACATCGGTATTTGTTAGGGGCCGATTTTTTCTATGCGTTAATTGGTCGACATTGATGGTGCGATCCTCATGGGGGAACATCATATTTCGAAATATGGAGGAGGCGATGGCTGACATGGCGTACATAACTCTAGCCAAAGAGTATATTGTAATCCAATTGTGTGTGCAAGACTTCAATGTTTATAAGGACCGTCTTTCCGGCTAATCAGACCGAGACGTTTTGGCAGAGCAACAGAGGCTGAAGGGCAACCATCGTGTGCTCTAAGCATGATGTCTGATGGCTTTAGTCTGGGCGACCCTAACTTCTTCTAAACGTTCTTTGACACGATGCATGTGGATGCACCCTCGTCAATGATACATCGGTGAATGGTAATGTTTTAGATCAACACTGGTATCTGGAAGACGACCATTGAAGGAAGCCTAGGGGTGGCTTTATCTAAATAAAAATCCATTAGGCGTGAATCGACACGGTCGATGGTGCCTAATGCGGAAATTACGGCTTTCTGCTACTTCGGGCATGATTGTAATACCTCCAAAGCTGACATAGTGATGGGGGATTGAGCTAAATCATCCACAATGCTATAGTTATGGGCTGCTTTGGAATAGTTTCCTGCTCGCCTAGTTGGTCCCTTAGCCATCTTGGGCAAGGTTCAACAGGAATCTTTGATATCGTCAAAGGTGCTGCTAGCGCACTGGTACTAGCCCCTGACGCGTTAGTGTCTGGTGGGGTGTCATAATTTCGATTCCATGTCTAAAAAAAATTTCTTCGCTAGTCATGTAGATTTCATGGTTGTTTTTTCTGGAATCTTCGCAAGTTTGTTGGTGTGTGCTAACTGTCCCTTGATGGGGAAAAGGCTCTTGCATGACTGTTGTCTGTTGGGAGCATCCCCCTTGTCCACAGTTACTCTGTAGCTTCTTCAGCTCAGGGAGGTCGGGACAGTGGTGAGTGTAATGGCCATACTCACCATAGATCGAACAAGAGTGGTTTGTCCGAAGAATAGGCCTTTTTTTCTGCCTTTGGGAGTTGCTTGGCTCCTAGTTTTGATTTTGGTTGGAGTTGCCTTTAGCTTGAGATCACGGAGGACGTTGTTAATTATTTCCCCCCTATCCAGGATTTCCCTTAGTCTTATTTTTGTCTTTTTTCTTAACCATGTTAGGAGGATAATTTGGGTTCTCCTAGTTATATGGCTAGTGCGGTTGGTTTTGGGAAGGTTGCACGAAGTTCACCTGTGCCTTATTTTGCATGGGTGGGTCTTGTGTTGGGGACTGAGCATAATGCGGTCCCTGGTTTGTAAATGGATTTTGGTGGGGAGCTCTTTCGTCAGCATGTCTTTCTACGTACTAGGTCCCCTGAGCCGGAGGATAAGGTCCTCCATCCTGATGGTGATACGACGTTGCCATACTGGTCAAATTTTGCGGAGGCATGTGATGAATTTGGTAGCCGGGTTGTGGTATGTTCTGGGTAGAATCATACGTGTAACCGGGGTATTGAATGTTGCTACTTGGGTGACTTTATTTAAATGACCCTATTAAACTGTCTGTAGAGTTTGACGCGCAGAGCATTTGGCAGGATATTGTAAATATACCCTGACTGCGTATAGATCAACTCGAGTTGTTAGGCCTTACTAATGGCATCCTCTTCAGATATGGGCTTTTATTGCGCCACATCTTTTGAAATATTTGTGGTGAGATTTTTCAGGACTAGGTCTAACAGAACTCGATTGTCGAGTTTGGCTTTGCACAAACTATGACACTGCTACCATTCGTGGAAATGGTCTGAGATATGGACGATGAGTGTTTGCCTAAAGTGGGTCAGTAATTCCATTCCGGAATCGTGGTGGATGGGTAACTGAAAATAGGTCAGGAACACACTGGCAAGGGCGCTAAAGGTTCCATGTGTAGCAGAGGTTTTCTCCACATGCCATTTCGCTGCCACTTCGGTTAGAGTGAATTGAAACAGTCTTAGTCAAATAGTATCATCAATGATGATGTTCGATGAAAACCACAGGTGGAAAGTCATAACATTATTTCCGGGGTCTTCTGCTTGCTTCCCTTCATATTTTGGAATTTCTAAAGGGAGATTTGTGGGTATGGATGGCCATATGGGGTTGTGTGCAATGGGGTCATTTGTCAACTTGGTTAAATCTGGTAGATTTAACCAAGCTAGAAAAGTCGACTGCGAGGTTGTAGCCATTACGACTTATGAAAACACAATGTTCTGGTTAGGGAGGATAGGGCTTGTTTTTTATGTACCCTGATGTGCGTTCAACTGGCTTCCTACATGGGTAGCATTCCTCTACCCACTAGGGATTGTGGGAGGAGTGGTGTGTGGTGATCTTGTCGGGGTGTTCACCAGTATGGAGTTGGGATACCGACCAGGGTTCCCAACTAAAGATGCCCCGAAAAAGGATGAACTAATAAGGGTGGCAGTGCTCTGTCTTTGACACCTAAATGGTGAAAGACCTGAAACCCCTCCCGTTAATGGGGGGAGGTCCAAAAGACGTTTAGATCGAAGAGGTCCCGTTAGGTCCGTTTTGGAGTCGACTAGGTATGGCTTTGGAGAAATTTGAGAGGATGAAGATTATAATCAAAGAAAAATTCCGATCGCGTACATAAAATAAAGAAAAAATAAAATGAATTTTCCCTTTAGATTAATCCTATGTGAACAGTCAATCAGAAAATATGGCTTTATGTTTTCTGCATATGATACTCAAATCCTAGAAGACCTAATCATCCTCACATGGTCAAAAGTAACTAGGCCTTGAGAAGATATCTTGCAAATGATGGCACAACGTCCCAAAGGAACTGGCGACTCCCCCATTCAACCAAAGAAAATCCACCAAGGTAAGGGTAGAGGGTCTAGTGCTTGCCCGCACCATCACCTATAGGGAAAGGATGCCCTAAATTTGGCCACTAAGCACCACCATCCCACATGAGCATTCGAGTCTTGGTCTTATTGGTAGTTCAGCTAACAATACCAAGTATCAGCTTGGTCAGGTAGCCCTAACTGATCCGCACGCACTGCGCCTAAGCCTAACCCCCTTTGATTCAGTTCTCTGCTGCGCTCGAGTTTTCTTTTCCTCAAGTTGTTAGGTGGATTTTAAAGCTCCCTAAATAGCCAACTTCCATGTTTCAAGATGAAGAATTACCAAGGTGGCTTATTGGATGTCTACCCCCTTGATCCTAACTTAGACTATAAATTCTTTTGGGGCCCCTGTGGGGAGAATTTAGTGAGTTTTTTTAAGTTAGTTTTAGGTGTCTTTACTTTTCTTAGTGTGTGGATGTGTGTGAGAAAAAAGTGAACAATCACATAGTTTGAACGCGTGGATATGTGATGATCCTTTTCAAAATCCCCTATTTAAACTATGTTCTATTGTTCCTTGCTCAAAAGAAAAACATGCGTAGATTTAGGATGCTTTCCATTTTTTCTAGTTAATCTATGTGATCAACTATAGGGAGATGGTGAGTTGTGAATAGAGAGTGTTCACATGCTTGCCTAGGGTCACTGGAGGGTGAAAAAGGCAGCAGAGATTACTTGCTCTTCTATCGACAATTCAATCCTGGTCCCGAAGTCCTAGTGCAAAAATTGAACTAAACTAATGACTTTTACACTAGAAAAAAGAACTAGCTAAGCATGTGTGGACTTGGGCCACTTACTTTGGCTAATTACCTAGGTTTTTTGGTACCTAAATTTGAAAAACATAAATTATTTCAGAATGCAAGTTAATTTTCCTCCTACTTAAACTATGTGTCTAACTTTGCAAAAATCAACTTGAAATCAAACTAACACCTAGGCTACTAAAAGCAACTAAGAATGAGCTCTAGCAAGTTGCGGGGCACCTCAACTAGTGCTGACAGATGTATTATGGGCTGCCAGTCACCTTTACAAGCAGGAAAGATGGAATTGGTGGAGAAAATTCCCATTCTATTTTTTGCGCGCAAAAGGCTTAAACATGTGCGATTTCTGCGCGCAGGTCGTCTCTAAATGCGCGCCTGTCTGTGAGAAATGCGTGCAAATTTCCTAAAAAGTAGTTTTTGGGAGCTCTTCTGCTTCAGTCTGTCACTAGGGATGAACTAGGCAAGAAGGACGGAAAGGGGGAAATTCCAGCCCAACTGCACAGCAAAGACAGAGGTCTCTGCAAAAAGGCACAACCACATAAACTTGGAAATAAAAGTTAGTGGAGTCGCCAATCCCGTTTTTGTGTGTTTGGTACATGAATGTACCAAATCACGCTTGCTTAAGAGGAGTGGTTTTTCCCTCTTAAGTTATTGGTCACAGGCAGAAAATAGATGGAGTTAAGCAAGTTAATGGAACATGCTTAAACATATACATACTAGATAGAGAAATAACATGCATATTCAAACACAAAAACTAAACTAAAAACAAATAACACAAAAGCTCTAAATAGAGTAAAACAACTTCAATCATCCAAATGGCGGCACTTACGTCCTATCTTATTAAGTGCTGGTAGGAAATGAGGATGAAAATTTAACCCACTTGCCAAGGGGCCCTTCGAGCTGTTGTCGTTCCTAGAGACAACCTTGAGTTGTGAAAGACCAGTGCCTATGACATCTTATATATAGCAAGGAGCATATAGTATAACAGAGGAAGTTATCAATAAAAGGCTCTCATGCTATCTCCTGAAAACAAGAAACATTTATTTGAATGGGACCAAGACCTTCAGAAAGTTTACACAAGGAAAGGAATACTGCAGAGGCAATGTGAAAAACTCCAATATAAAAGTAACAAACAATTCAGAGACAGCTTACTGTAAAGAGGGCCGATTCAGAAATACCTCACAGAAATAAATTATCAGAAGGTGTTGGTTGTGTGTGAAAGATTAAGAGAATACTAGTTGTCACTGAGATGATATCTAGATACACAATATCACCATGTAATGGGCTTACCAATTTAATAATCCATACATGACAATAGCGTTTTAAAAATAACCTCCCAAAGAAACTAATATAGCAGAAAAATGATTGCAGTGAATAGTGGAACGGTATATCATGCCTGAGCCATATTTAAAGTGCTTGACTAATTCGAGCATGGGTATCAACTAGGATAAATCCATACCAAAATCAGTGAGCCACTCGCATTCCAGAAACATGATACAAGAAAACGGATGAAACGAAATGAGAAATTGAATTAGCACATATAAAATAAAGTTACACACTTTGAGACACCAATGACCAGAATCCTCTTTAAAGACGGAACTCCTCCTCACTGAGACCCAACGGGCTCTGTACATTCATATGAGATTTTTTACAAAATGCATACAAAAATCCTCATACTGCATGATTTTCTGATAAAATCTGGAACCCCAAATCATCTGTTCTTCGGGAGCTTTATAGGAGAAAAAGAAAGCTCCAAAAGGGAGTAGGTGATGAGCATTTAATATGCCTCATTAAGACAAGATGGCAGAAATGTGCACGCCCATATTGATGGATGACTCGGTAGCACTGTATGTACTCTGTTGCCTGCTTTCTGAAATAAATGCACTGGGTAGAAGTCTTTTCAGGAACACGGCAAAGAGTAAAATCACATAGACATTCCGTCCTTTCCTAAAAGAAAATGGTGCTGAAAAGAAAACTTTAGGGTATTTTTTTCTGCGAATGGTACCCTCTGCCTTCTAAGCCCTGAATTACGGTTTAAGATCTTCAATGTTGAACGTTGAATTCCTCGATCATTCACGGATATTTCTCTGCTGCTCCATTAATGTCTCCATCTGCGCAATTTGTGCTTTGAATGACTTTGGAGGGTTTGACAGATTTTAACCCTACTTATTTAATGGAAGTCTTATCGACATACCTTCCCAGGCCTTTCTCCATAATTCCAGCCTCTGAAAAATGTTCCTTTGATGTGCTCTCTATTACAGTAATAGAGACTGTAAATCATGGCAATTTTCCGCCGTTGTAACCCTGCAAAACCTGCAAACTCGTTAGGAAAACCATGCATGGGGATGGTGGATGTGGCGGGGTCAATGAAATGGTCATGCGGACATGGTGAAATGGTGGCACAATGCAGGGTGCCAGAAAAAATGCGGTGAAACGATGGAGGATGGACTGGTGAAAGTTTTTAACGTAAAACATTGAAATTTGACTAATGAATGAAATATATAAGGGCGAAGGAAAAATACGACAAACACGTGGAATGGTGATGGGGTGGAAGACACGTGTCGATGGTGGGGAGGTAGATGATCTAGACCATCCGATCTCAAGAAGAGATCGACGGCTGAAAATGTGTCGAAGGGCGATGAACGATGGGCCAGGGATACGATTTCCCCGTGTTAACTCGTGAGCAACTTTGTGGAGCGATCACCGTTGGATGGGCTGCTCTAGATTGGACGGGTCACGTGCATATCGTGCTAGATCTTCTTCCGAACTATAACGCGCAATGAGCAGCGGTTTTCAAACAGTGCTCGGTGACGCGTGTCACACAATGAATGGCATCGCTCCAAAATGAGAAATATCGCCCACCCCCGAAAGGCGGTGCGCTATAAACCAGCAGGTTTTGTACAGTGAGCGGGTGCACTATGGACCGTTGATTTTGCATATTGATCGGACGTCAGATGGGGTGGGCCATGGGCACAATGGAGCCTTGTGAATGTCGTCTGATCTGTACAGATCGACGAATAATACTACGCCCGATATATATATATGTGATAAGCGCCTTCATGGCTAGCGCTCGGTTTCGACTTTCGATCATGTGGAGAAAAAGGTGCAGGGGCTAGGGCCGAAAGGTGCTAGGCCTTAAATATATTATAATGTGGGATTTCGGCCCTTTTATGCAATTTTGAGGCTGGGAGAAGGTAACGATGAGCAGAAAACGAATTTCTCGGGGGAAAAAGAGGGGGTTTGAAAGGTTTAAGCGAGATTGCTTGTCAGAATTTAACAGGGGGCTAACATGATCAACATTGGCTCCAACTGGGGATGGCACATTCATCCCTGAGCGTGTCGAGAACTTCGCATACCACCTGATGATATTCTTTGTGAACTCTTCTCTTCAGCACTTCTACTTTTCTTTTCATAATTCATCACGACACCCACATTATTCAAACAAGGGTGAAAACAGGAAACTAATATACAGTATAATACATCAGGCTATCTCTGTCTGATTTAGAACTGGAAGTAGGGTTTAAAAAACTGACCATTTACAGGGGCGTCAAGTAATTCTCCCTGTAAATTCTCCAGCCTGAAAGTATTGTTACCCACTTGTTCTATGATTTTGAAAGAGTCAAACCAGAGTGGGTCGAATTTACCGTGTTTTCCTTTTTCAGCTCTCCGTATATCCCATCTGAGTACTAAATCACCAATCTGCAGATTCCTGTCCTTGGCATGTTGATCAAAAAGGTACTTCATCTTCTCTTGATATTCAATCATCCTTTGACTTACCTGGTTTCGTGTTTCTTCCAATTCCACTAGCTGATTTATTCTCCTGGTCATATCATCAGGCTCTTCTTGACTTTCTTGAATGAATCGGGCTACTAGTAGGGCTAACTGTATAGGGAATACTGCTGCCCTCCCATATACTAATTCATATGGGGATTTCCCAGCTGCTCTCTTGATGGTAATTCTATTGGCCCACAGAGAAAATTTCAACTGGGAATCCCAATTTTTCTGACTTTCATTTATGGCCTTCTTCAGTGCCCTTACTAGGGTTTTATTGGAAGACTCTGCCAAGCCATTTCCTTGTGGGTAATAAGCTGTAGAGTGGCTTAGTGTAATGTTATATTGCTGACAAAAGCTCACAAACTTTGCAGACTTGAAGGCCTGGGAATTATCAGTTACTATTCTGGCAAGACAGCCAAACCTGGATATGATGTTTTCTTCCATGAACTTTATTATCACAGTATATGTTGTGTTCCTCGCAGGTATGGCTTCCACCCATTTTGTGAAATAATCAGTGGCAGTTAAAATCCACTTATGCTGACTACTCGATGGAGGATGTATTTCACCTATAAAATCAATACCCCATTGTCAGAATGGTTCGTCCACGTGAACAGGAATCATGGGAAGAGGTGCCAACTTCTGTCTTTCAGCAAATTTCTGACACTTCTCACAAGCTCTAACCCGGGAAAAAACATCTCCAAAAATCTTGGGCCAATAAAAACCATCCTTCAGGATTTTGTGAGTAGTGGCCCTCCAGCTATGGTGACCCCCACAGATTCCTTCATGAAATTCGGCTATAACACTCTCTACCTCATCCTCTGTGAGACACAGGAGTAGGATGCCTGAGGGATCTCGCCAGTATAGCTAGCCATTAGCAACTATGTACTTCTGTGATTTCAATCTTAGCGTTCTGTATTTAGCTTTATCACAGCTTGGAGGGCAGCTGAGTGTGAGGAGATATTCTACTATCTCTTTGTACCACTGACTGGTGAGGCACTTTATATGTGTTTCCGGAGTGGCTACCCCAATTCCCTGTCACTCTTCTTTCTCCTCAGATTCCTCACTTGCTATTATGGACAAATTTATACCCAAAGCCTGATAGTTTGATTCATATAATATTTTTGCAAGCCCTTGTCCTTTGATCAGCTTGGTAGGGCAGATGTCTAGCTCATACTCCTGTATTTTGGCAATCCACTTCCCCCTTTTTCCTTCACTATCCCCTTGGATAAGAATATCTTTTACAGCAGATGTAGGCACAAATGCAGTGATATGGGACTGCAAGACATACATGCGGAATGCTTTCATGGATTTCACGAGGAGGTATGCTTGCTTTTCTAATATGTTATATTTTAATTCTGCATCACAGAGCACCTGACTGAAGAAGGCGATGGGCTGCTCGTACCCTTCTTCATTTTTCTGCAATAAAACTCCTGCTATTGTATGAGGTGATGCAAAAGAAAAGATCATGAAAGGTTTAGCATAATCCAGTCCAGCTAGCACATGGGCTTCTGCAAAAGAATTTTTTATTCTGGTAAAGGCCTCTCGTGATTCCTAGGACCATTTAACTTCATTATCTTTCTTCAGCATGTCAATTATATGTCTAATTATTTCAGCATAGTTAGGAATAAACCTTCGCAGGAAATTAATGCGCCCTAGGAACACCTGTACCTCCTTCTTATTTCTACGGAGAGAAATGTTGTTTATAACCTCTGCCCTCTTAGAGTCTATCTTCACCCCATCTTTAGTCACAATGTGTCCCAAAAGTTTACCTTCTTCTAATGCAAATAATGACTTCTGAGGGTTCAGAGAGAGACCATACCTTCTGCATTTCTCAAAGGTTCTACACAGATGCTCAATGTTCTCGGTATCATTCTTTGAAAATACAGTGATATCATCAAGGTAGACTACCAAAAATTTATCTTGCTCCCCAAAAAAATCAATTTCCATGGCCCTCTGAAAAGTGGTCCTTGCATTAATCAACGCAAAAGGCATCCTGGCATACATAAATGTACCCCATGGTGTGGTGAAAGCAGTCTTCTTTTGATCTTCTGGAAGTACAGCCACCTGATTATAACCAGAGAATCCATCCATCATTGACATCCTGGAAGCTCCAACCACCTTCTGCAGGATGTGATCCAACTTAGGCAGTGGGTAATTATCCTTTAAGGATGCTCTATTTAAATTTCAGAAATCAACACACAGCCTTATTTCTCCATTCTTCTTTTGGACAGGGACTAGGTTTTCCACCCATTCGGAGTACCTCAATGGCACAATTATTTTGGCCTTTAATAGCTTCTTAATTTCCTTCTCAATAGAGGGAAGCAGCAGGGGATTTATCTATCTGAGCTTCTGCTTGTGAGTTTTAGCATCTCCCTTTAGTGGAATTTTGTGTTGCATTATACTGATGTCAAAAATTTTTAGGTCCTGATAAGACCATGCAAACACATCTTTGTAAGACTAAAATAATTTCTGGTATAGCTTTTTATATTCTTATGGGACTTTCTTGGATACTTTTACAATTTTGGGGTCAGCCTCAGTACCAAGATCCAGGTCTTCTACCTTATTTTCTTCTATCATTTTGCTTGGCTGAAGTGGGACATCATTCTTGTCAAATAATCTTTCTAGGGGCACCAACCCTCTAGGTATAATTTCTCCCTTCAATTGCAACACTTGTTTACCTGCCATTTTCTTCTCCCAATTTCTTTCCGAAGTGTCTTCAGTCTCTTCTTCTTCATCAGCATCAATCTCCATATTGGAGAATTCCCCTACTGCTTCCAGGAATCTCTTCATCTGTTTTTCATCCTCAAATACCTGCCAGTGTTTGATGTTATCTGGGATTGACGGTCGATAATGCACCTCAATTTCATATCTTAAGAGGGGTTTCTGAGGTGGACGGAATGTACTAGCAGCCACAGCAAGGGAATCATCCATCCTATTCTGTTCTCAGGGCATGAATTGGATATTTAATGCCAGGAAAAAATTCTCTACCATATCCCAAACTTCATTCCTATAAGACCTCAGCCGAGGATGCTTGGTTTGACACTGATTCCTGACTTGTCTAACCACCAGTTCTGAATCTCCCAAAACTTTTAAACTTTATATGTTCATGCTCATGGTTTTCTGCAATCCCAACAGAAGAGCTTCATATTTAGCCACATTATTGGTGGCTTCATCCTCTAGCTTGAAAGACAATGGGACCCATCTTCCTATAGGAGAAATCAATAATATTCCAGCTCCATTACCTTCTCTTGAATTTGCTCCATCAAAATGAAGTGTCCAGATTCATGTTTCATGGCTCTCTGAGGGCTGCTCAGTCTTGATCTGGCAGAAGTATGGTTCATCAGCATAATCTTGATCTTCTTCCAGCATCAAGCATGAGAAATCTCCTTCTTTACTGTAGACTGGTGAATTTGTTAGCCCCTCATAAATTTCTTGACAAGCAAGCAAGGGGCTAGAATGTCTTCTAAGCCTTCAAAGAATGCATTTCCCTTGAAAACACATAATCCTTGGAGTCTTGTTAAAGTTCCCTGCTTTTCACTGTTTCCCTCTGCTGATCTGTCATCAATGAGCCTGCTGAATGATAAAATTTTGCTCAAAAAGGTTGTATTCCGCCCCTTGTACCCCCTGCAGAATTCCCCCATTTTATCCTTTTTCACCTTTTTCCAAGTCCCCTTTGTTCTCCTAAATTTCCCCCTTACCCTCCTAAATCTTCCCAAAATCTCCCTTGAATCCTACCTTTGCCCTTTGTTTGGCTAAATTCCCCTTTTTTCTTCCCTATCGTTACCCTTTCCCAACCTTGAATTTCATTAAAAATGGCTTAAAACCCCACTTTAGAACATTATAATAGGCCTAACCCATTTCCCGCCAGCCCCTTCCAACCACTTCCCACACATGCCCATGCGCTAAGGCCAAGCGCTTAAGCCTTAAGCGCTAATCGCATCAGAAGAAAGGGTCGGAGCGTTAAAAACCTTTGTAAACGTTGTAAAAGTTCTGATGTGATGGTTTGTTAAACAAGTCCCGCGATAAGATATTCACCGTCGATCTGCTGTTCTGATCCGACGGTGGAGCGCTAATCGCAACCCCTGTCCGATTGCAATCGCAACTCACAGTGGTGCCGCCCCGATTGAGATCTCCCGATTACATCCGACCGTCCATCCTCCCCGCTGAACCGACGGTCATCGCAAACTCCCTGCCAATCGCAAGTCCTAACCCCCGATCCCCGATCGCGCTCTCCCTCCGATCGAACGTGAACGATTGATCCGATCTCCAGATCCAACGGCCAGTGCTCAATCGCAACCCCCGTCCGATCGCAATCGCAACTCACAGTGGTGCCGCCCCGATTGAGATCTCCCGATTACATCCCGACAGTCCATCCTTCCCGCTGATCCGATGGTCAAGATTTGATCGCCCTCCGCCTCCGGCTGGGTCCCACCTCGTACATCCACCTCCGTGCATTTCATAACTTTTTCCTCCATTTCCTATGTATTTCTGGTTTTAATCAAAGTTCCGGATTTACATTAAGGTTAATGTTACATGTTTTATTTCGTTCATTTTCACAAAGCCATTCCGCTGTGTCGATCTCCGTCGTTGATCTTCGCTCCCAAACCATGATCCAACGGTCTGCACTGCATTCGACCACCAAACCCTATTATTCACCATATCACTGCATTTTCACCGTTATTTCACATAAAACCATTGTTTCCGCCGCCGCACCACCATATGTTTCGCCCTCCGCTCCACCAGTCTTCCATTGCATTGATTTTCTGCACACGGTTGCGAGTTTCTGCAGAGTACAAGAGTTGAAACGCCGCCATAATTGCACAGTATGGATGCAGCAGCAAGTTTTCCACTGACAGAGGCGAGGAAATTAATGAATGACAGGTTTCCACACAGGTAGAATGTCTTCCTCCGAGGAAGAACAGAGCGCCCATACTGTTTTTACTCCATGCCGTGCTCCAGCGAAGAGATTTCCACCCAGAGCACAGTCCAAGCTGCCAGAGCAGTTGTTAGTGCGGTATGGTGGACCATTCAGTCATTTATGCGCCATTTTGTTTATTCATCGCAGTACCACAGAGTACTACTACAGCCAGAGTACATCAGGACCATGTCAAAGTAAATGGAAACCAAAGAAGATGACTCTTTCGCTCCAAAGGGTACCAGGGATAAATGCAGAGAATCAAAGCATAATGGGCTTTGGCCCTCTCCTTCTTTTCTGTGTTTTAATGTTCAATTTAGTGCTCCACCTACCTCCTCAGCCCCTCTTCTGTTCTCTTCATTTATAAAAATCAGGAGAAAAACTATTGTAAGGGTTGTTGATGAGATATCAGTGAAACGCAAGCATTTTCCTCTTGAGACAAGTTCTCTGTGTAATATTGTAAGATAGGCTGAATTTTTTTTAATATTGAACTTTTTTAAGTAATATTTCAAATTTTTTTAATATTGAATTTTAAATTAATAAAATTAATGACTACTATTAATATTAGTGATTAAATATAATTAAAAAATGTTTATTATTGGTGTAAGTTAGGTAGTATATTACTTTGCATTAAATATATATATATATATAGTTATGACTATTGGTTTTTATTAGGAAATTAGTAACATAACAACATATCAATTTTACTTATAATGGTTTGAATTTAATAACAAACTCAAAAAAATAATAAAGTTTATAATAATTTAAAAACATATTATAAAATTTAAGACATATATTTGTTATGTTGTAATATTGTTGCTACTACTATGTATAACATAAATGATAAGAGGTGTCATCTATCTAGAATACAAGTCCACCTGAATTGTATCAAGGATTTTATTGCCTTTTTCTAAAGAAGAAAACATTAAATCTATAAGAATTTTGGGCATTACCAGTACCTTGTTGATGAGCTTTTTTTGTTTACTTTTGCATTTCATTTATGCACAATAGAATTTCATGTTGGGTCTCCAAAAACCCAACCAACACTTTACACATTATAGTCTTTAGTTACTAGTATATGTTGATAATTTTCATATATTTGGTTTGTCGGGTTCCAATGTTGTCTTTATTTGGAACACAACCTCCAACCTCCTCTTCAACCTATGCATTTGTTAGAAAACGTTTTTCTATTATGGATTCTCATTATGCATTATGTATCTCTCTTTGAATTTTTGGAGGGGTGGATTGCACATATATTACAGTCAAACATTCTTCTATGAAATGGGCTCTAGAAGTAGATGGTTAATGAAGGTCCTTTCTCCCCCTTTGACTCCTTGAGTGATTTGGGTGCACAAAATTGTCAAAGGAAAAAGAAAAGTCAAAATACCGAGGAAATAAAAACTACAGGAAGAGGGATTAACCAAATTACAGGTTGGAAGGATCAAAGGATAAAAAAGGATCAAAGAGGAGACTTGCAGGAGGTACCAAAATCCTAGTTGACTGAGAGGACACAACTAGAGGGTCGAGGGGAACTTGTAAACACAAGGCCGAAGCAAAACCCACTTTTTTCCCTAAAACATTAAAAATAACAAATAAGATTCTCCATTGAATCATTTTCTTCATAGCAGAATAAAGGAAGATCACCCAGTAGTAAGCATGAGCCAAAAAAAATGAACTCAACTTCAGTAAAACAAAGACAATACAGCAGCTTAAATTATAAACAACAAAACTAGGATGTCACGCCAAGGCAAAGTAGGTTATGTAGAAAGGAAAAAGCCACCAGATACAAACATGTATACAAGAATTAAACAAAGCAATTGGAAAAACTTTTGATAGTATTCCATTGAGAAACTACTTCCTTTCTCTTAAAATCATAGTTGAAGCTCTCGTTGCAGAGGAACCTGTACCTTCTAACCAAAGCTTAAAGACACATGCGTGGTGTTGGACCAAACCTTGTATCCTTGCCTACTGAAGGCTAAGAGTTTGCAACCAACTATAAATTTATATATATATATATATATATATATATACCTAGGGAAAAATCATAATTTTCATTTATGATAAAAGTGAAAATTACATTTTTAAAATGTACTTTTGTGCATTCAAAAAGTTTCCAAAATATATTAATGGGCTTGATTGAGCTTAAATGAAACAATTTTTTCATAGCTTAGTATAAATGTTTTAAGTTTGTTTTTTAGGGTATGTTTTCTAATCAATTTATTGGAAATTCAACTCAAATTTATCAAAATTACAAATTCTAATTGTTAAATCTGTAAAATCTAAATGTCTCATAATTTTTTCCAAATATTAAATCTATTTATATACTCAAAAATGCAATTTTAAAAATGAAAAATTAAAATTTCATTAAAAAATTGTATCACCAAATTCTAAAAAAAAATTATTAAAACTTTAAACAACTCAAGTATACTTCATATTTAAATTTTGTGATAAAATTCATAAATCACATGCATAAATAATTTTAAAATGTTAATATAATATATATTAATATGGTTGATTGAATTAACATAAAGAAACTTTATTTAACTTAATATATATTGTTTTCAATATATTTTAAAATTCAATTACAATTTATTCAAATTACAAATTTAAATTTATTAAATATAAATCTTTTTGAAATTTTTAAAATCTTAATTTAGATTGAATTTAGGTCATTCTCATGTAATTTTAACCCAAAAAAACCTTAAATTTATTATAATTTAAAAAAAAAAAAAAATATATATATATATATATATATATAATTTTATTTAAACGTCAAAAAAATCAAAATTTTAAATCAACTTCACCTTTATTAAAAGCATAGATCACATGCACACATGGTTGCCTTTTCGTTCGTATTCTGTAAAAATAAGCTTGTAAAGAATATACTCTCACCACATAAAAATTCAAAAAAGGTCTCCTCTAGATTCGGGAAAATCGTTTTTAAAACACGATTATTTTATATTAAAATAACTTTTATAAAAGAGAGGATATTCTTTAAAAAATTTAAATCATTCTTTTTGTCAAAGAATATGGTTGATGAACTGATTTGTATGTGTAGAATAAAGGCGAGGACAAAGTCTTATTCAACATCTTACTATTATTATTATTTTTATGTGTAAAATAAAAATAAATTGTTTCTGTTTTTTTTCAAGTTGTATGTGATTTTTTTAGGTTTGATTATTATTTTTATGTGTAAAATAAAAATAAATTGTTTGTGTTATTTTTTTGTCAAGTTGTATTTGATTTTTTAGGTTTGATTTTTGATTTCATGAGCGGGGCATCTAATTTGTCATAATCATTTAGGGATCGCACTCAGCCTTGGCCACACTAGCCCTAAGCTGACTGGATTTTTTAGCATGTCTCCTCCCACTAGCACAAGGCACAACCACTCCTCATGAGGTTTGATTCTGAGTCGCCTTGCTGACCATGACTATTGTGCTAGTGGGACTTGACTTATACACGATTCACTCAGAGAGGATTTGAACCCATAACCTCAGGGACCAAAGTCCTCGCTGACATGGCCTTTGCGAGTGGGGATGCCTCACCTCGGCATTATATGTTATTATTAATTAAGTTTAATTTATTAAAAATAAAACCATATTTATTTATTAAAATTTGAAAATATTTATTAAAAAATGTTATAGTAAAGTTAGTAATCTTAAAATTATAGTAAAGTTGATTAAAAACCTTGGGATTTTATTATTATTATTATTATTTAAAAGCCTTTCCAAAAACTACGAGGAAAAGAACCTAAAATTCTCTTTTAAGTGTTTTTATTGCCAAATTCCCAAGTATACGAATATATTTTTACAAATATATTACAAAGCAAAGTACATAAATATAACATAGTCATTGGTTGCTAATTGTAGACTCTTTATTGAGCAAAGTATATTCCGTAAGTGTCAAGGATATTTTTGCACCGAGGGGTAACCTCCAATCCAATATAGTAAAGATGGTGCAATGTCATGTAAACCGTTTCACTTAGTGAAATTAAAACAAAAATAAAAATAAAAATAACTTTATGTTAAAATAAAAATAACTTCAAACTAAAATAATAAAAATAAAAATTCTACATTATTATTATTATTATTTGTTGGATAGTTAAGGTAAACTTGATTTTGTCAAGTTATTGGTGGTTTTTGAGCTCCAGGTTTATGAGAACCTATGGTATTCATGTGGAATATAGCCTATTTAAAGGGGGAAATTAAACCAACCTAGATCCATATTAACTCCAAATCTACCAAGCATTGAGAGGGATCAAATTTTTTTCACTGTAAAAGAGGTTTGCATCTCAAGAAATTTGATCCCTCTCGTCCATTGGTAGATCCGGAATTAAGATGGATCTAGGCTAGTTTATTGTCATTTAAATCATCCATTCTCGATAGGATTCCCTTTTTCTTGTGAAAGGAGGGGAGAGATGTGAAGAAAAAGCTTTCATCAATATATCTGTGAATAATTTAGAAGATTCAAGGTGAGCCCTCACTATTGCCTCAGGCTCATTTTTCTTATCCCCTTCCTGCTCTTTTATTTGCTTTGCATCCTCTTCTTCCTCCTTTGTTTCTTTTTCATTTCCTTCTTCCTCCTTTCCACCTTTTGCTTCCTTTTTTTCTTGGTACATTAATCTCAAGATCCTCTAGGGATGGAAGTGTGCAGTTATCAATGTATGTTAATTTGAAGTTGGATTTAATTGCTTCTTTTTCAAATTCTTCTATGTGTCTTCTAGATAAATTATGAACCTTTAAGATTCCCAAGAACTTCAAAATGGTTTTTTTTTAGCTAGGAAAACCCTCTTAGGGTGTCAATGATTGAGGGGAGCCCTTATGTTGAGAATTCCTTCACCTACTTGAAACCATCTTGAACGCATGGTCTTCTCTTTATTTTTTCTTTGACGAAGGTTGTTCCTCTTCGGTTTTTGGATTATTTTTGGCAAAATATCCATAAACATAACATATTTTACTCTTGGATGGAATGTGTTCATAATATAGGGTTTGGTGATGGCTCCACTTGTGACATCCCTTGGTTAATATTTCTCTCATTGTAAATAATTGTAATTATTCAAATGGTTGAGAGAGGGACATAGATTCCATTGTTTGAGGAAGGAGATTGCTTGAGGGAAATGTTATTTTAAATACCAGTCCAAGTTGGTTGAGTAGTTTTAAATGTGTTGAATGTGCCATAAATTAAGTGAAAGAGGAAGGGATGAACTGAGGTGTCCTTTAGCTCCAACAAAAAGCAATAAGAGGACAAAAATATTGAATTCATCATGGGTTGCATTGTCCCAAGAGGTTGACTAGCATGCAATTGTGGAGAATGACAGACGGTTATTTTTTTGGAAGGAAAAACATTGATACATGCACGACAAGGAAGATATGGAGAGAAACAAGCTCTTGCGTGGAGGGATTGCATGAAAAATTAGTGGAAGAAATCATGTAGAGAACATTGCAGTAAGAGAAAGAGAAATTTCTCCAAGGGTGGAGGTGAGAATGCAAAGAACGCTACAACCATAATTCAATGTTGTTATGTTCTAGAGATATTAAAAACTAGCTAAGGAATCCTCACAAAGGCTTACTCAGTGAATGAATTATAGAGAGCAGTGGCTTGCCTAAAGGTTGAAGAACCACTAGAAGCTTTTGGATTGATGAACTACTAGCTAGGAGAGAAGCACCCAAGTACTTGGGGACTCGATGAACCACCAGGTGATGATTACACTGATGCATGACCTCACTAGTGAATTTTTTGGGAAAATGGCTTCTATTCTCCTACAATAGCTTATCCACTAACAAACCTTCCTTTATTATGGATTCTCTCCTCCTAAGAGTGAGTTGAACTCTCTATATTGAGATATCCTGGCATGGATGTTCCTCACGTACGAGAAGTCTGAGAGGATTGAGTGGAAGCTTGTGAAGTTGGTGGATGAAGGCAGAGTCGCCTTCTGATATCTCGTCTTAGTTGTTTATTTGTTGAAGTTTTCCCTCAAAAAGCATTCCACCTCAATATTTGGAATATGGCTCAGGGGTGATAGCTACAAGAAACCGTGGTTGTAGCTAGTTTATGGTTGGGTGGAGAGTTGAAGTCCCACTCTCAGTTTCCAACCTATTTTCCACATAAGATAAGTATTTATGTAGTCTTATAATGTTAAAATATTTATATGTTATCTCGTATGCACCTGTTTGGAAGGAGTCTTAGTGAGGCAAGGGCTGGACGGATCCGGACGACGGTCTGCGAAGGCCTTGGAAGGATCAGGTGATCTCTCCACTTACTTTTGTACGTACTATTTTATAATACAGAAGTATCATGCTGTTCCCGAAATAAACGTGTTAGTGTATGCTTTAATGTATGAAGAATATTTGTTATACATGCATTCATTATGATTTATTTAATGTTTTATATGAATCTCACTAACATATAGAGTAGAAATATGCTGTACAACTTGTCCTTTGTGCTGGTTTCTTCTTGTATTTCAGGTTAAGGAGGAAGGACGGTTGCAGGGAGTTTGAACTCCACGTGGATCTACTTCAAACGTAGGACCAACGGGTAAACCTCTCATTCTGCTCTATTTAGTTTTTATGAATGTGCATGATCGTGTGGGTCTCTGTTAAGTAGTACGCCCCTGCTCTGTGGAGGTTGAATCCCAACCAACCTCTAGGGTGTTAAATCCCCGAAACAGAACTGGCGACTCCGTTGGGGATCACATTTTTGTGATTCTCCTGTTGGGTTGTTTCAGCTGTTTGGTAGGTTGCCAACAGTTTCTTCTGTCTTTTACAGTCCAGTTTGCTTTCTTGCAGTCAGTCTGAAGCTTTGATATCTATCCCAGGCTTGTAATTTTTGTTTTTCATTATCTTTCTTTGTATACGCCTTTTTTCTTGCACACAGTCGCGTATACCCGCGAGTTTGTGTAGAAGGAACCGCGTATACGCGGGTTTCCCTCAACACAGACGCGTATACACGCCTGTTGCATAACTGCAAGGTCGCGTATACCTAGGCTGAATTTGAAATTTTAAGAATCTGGTGTTTTTGGTCTTTTCTGGCTGTGGAGGCCTGTGTCTGCAGAGTCTCTATACTTACTGGAGTGTGATAGAAGTGGTTTCAAGTCTTGTTTCTCTTTCGTTTGTCCGAAAACTGATCTTTTTGGCGAAGTGTTCTTGTTGGTGCAAGCACTCCTGGATTGAGTTCCAAGATCGCTTTCTGAGTGTTCTTGGCTGTTCTGCTTTACCAGAACAGAGAGCTTCTTCTCACTGACTCGCTCCTATCTTTGTGTTGTGCTTTGCATTGCGTTCTTTGCTTTGTTTTCGATTGGTTTTCTTGGGTTTCATAGGCTAGGGTTTTGTTGCATTTTTCGAAGAACTTTTCTTGTTTCTTTGGAGTTTTGTGTTGCAACGAATTTGCACTATTTCTCTTGGTTGTTTGATTGAGTTTTTAGTCTTCCATTGCTCTTATTGATCTTGCTATCATTAGCTTTATAAGGTTTGGGGGCATAGTTGAAGTTTATGCTTGAAATTCGGTCTCGTTTTGGCTTGGATTGGGATAGTTGTTCTTGGTTTTTTTTGAAGCTCTTGTTTTATAAAACTAAAAGCCCAAAAACATTTGTTTTGCTTTTTGTTTTTGCATATCAAAAACTCAAAAAACATTGTTTCTTGTTTTTGTTTTTGTTGTTGCCTTTTCATTTTCGTTTGGTCATATCTTTTGAGACTTTAGTGAAGTTTCTTGCTTCTAGTTTTCAGCTTGATTTAGAGGAGAGGTTGTCTTTTGATTTCTTCTTCTTCTTGTTGAGTATTTTGGTGTCTTATATTAAGAGTTCTTGTTTGCAAGAATTGGCTTTCTGGATATCAAAAGATGAGTTAAAACTGAAGGAGCCTTTTGGGAAATTTCATCTTGTTTCAAGGGACTTTTTGCATCTTAGAAATTTACATGCTAGTGGTTATTTGCATTAGGTGCATTGGATCATTTAGTTAGCTTCTTAATTTTTGTGAGTGTGAGTTTGTAATTTGAAAAGAAAAATACATTTTTTAGTCTCGTAGAACTTACATAGAAATTGCTCTTCATCGAAAGACAAAGAACTTCATGTGCATGTAGTCAGGTTTTTATTAATTTCTTTCGCGTCAGAACATCATTGGTTTCAACTCCATATCCTTGTGACTTAATACAACAGCCCTTAAAATAAGCGATTTAATCTAAAATCAACTAGAAAGTTTTATTAAGTGTCAATCACCAACTAGCTAGGTTGTAGGGCCTTGGAATAGGTGAGAGGAGAGTTAACTCTCCAAGGCCGCTCAAACAAACATAGAAGTTGATTAATTGAGCGAAATCCAACTCCGTGAGGTGGACTAGGAAAGCTCTCATCCGAGAGTCAAGCGCGAGGGGAAGTGAAGGTTAAGAAGAGGGATACCCCCCCTCCGATTAGCTGAATCTGACCTCAAGACCGTTCCGCCCAGCTTCTGATACGGATTGGTGTCCATAGTTGTTGTTCCTAGGTTCCACACAGGTGACTGCGGGGGGGAATACCGTGGTACCTGAGGCAGACGTCGCATCACTTTCAGCAGTACTTCTGGGGGGTGCCCTTGCGAAGCTTGGGTGCTTGAGCCGGCAAAGGCTGTCGTTAGGAGGTCGGCGTAACTGTTTCTGATACCTTCGCTAGTTGTTATGGGCCCTAATCATCCCAGACTGCTTTCGGAAGGTCCTATACTTCGCTTTCCTGTATTTTGGTGTCCGGTCCTCATCACCCGGAGCGGAAATACTTGGAGGCTGTTTGCTTGCTGTTTCTCAAGGTTTTGATTTTAGTGAGTGCTCTTTGCTCCTAGCTTGCCTAGCTTTTCACTTTTCTTGAGTCTAATATAATAAATTTGTAAAAGTGGCTGATCAAGCGCCTCGACGTTCGAGGAGAGTCCGGGGGTTATCTCCCGAGAGTGCAGAGCCTTCTTCGAGAAGGCGTAGGAGCGATCTAGCAGGTGGTTTTCACCCTGTAGAGTCTGACGCTATGGAGAGAGATCCTCCACTTAGGTCTGAAGGTTTCGTTGCTGATTCCGGTGTCGGTTCCGAGAGGAGCGTTCCACTCACCTCGAGAGTATTGTTTCCTCAGGAGGAAGATTTTCAGATAGAAGATATACCTGAGCCTGCAGCTACAGGTCCATCTCCTCTTCCTCTTGATCATCCGTTTGTTATTCAGTACGTCGGACCGGAGTCTGAGAGACCGCCGGATCTTCCATATCTTTCTTATCTTTCGATAGCCACGAATGGGAACGCGGCTTCTACCGTGAGTGCTGCGGGCATTCAGACCCCTGCTTCTGTCGAGGCAGGGGGCACTCTTGCTCTATCTTCGAGTGCTTCTAGCACTGCTATGTTTGGCTCTGGGTTCACCCAAGCATATGCTTCTCAATCTGGTCCCTGTGTTTCAGGGATGTCCATTGCTGGAAATCCCTCTTTTTCCTTTACCGCCGGTGCAGCTGGATCTACGCCCATGTCCAACATGGCTAGTGGATCAGCTTCTTTTCAGGGTTTCCCCTTTGGGACTGGGCATATTCCTAGTCCCAATCCTTCTTTAGGGTCGTTTCCTTTTACGTCCCAGGACCCAAAGTTTCAATCCTTGGGCTGGGGGCCTTGTTGACGGCACATGGGGTGGAATCCTATGTTTGCACAGTGAGGGCGAGGGCATCGGTTCATCGCGAGTCATCCAGGGAATGTATTTCCACGCATCAGTGCTATCGGTCTTTCCCCTCCCTATCTAATGCATGGAACCCCTACCGGGGGCTTTCCTCTTCATCCAATACTTCGACGGGGGAACTAGCACGGGTTGTGGTAACTCGGCGTGGGGAGGAGGTTCTTCTCCGTTTTCTACGGATCCTTTCTGCTTTGGTGCCTCATCAAATCCGGAGCTATTCTTTTTCGAATGTGGGAAATCCATCCCATCAAGGATGGAATTCTCAGGCTCCGCCGCGATTACCATTTCTGGCAACGTTAAACTTGCCAGACTTGGCGAAGTTAACTAATGACCCGATTCGGTATAGTCCGGGGTGGCCTCCGGTTCCAACCAAACTTCCTTCAGGCATTCCTAAGTTTGAAGGTAAGAATGGTGAAGATCCGGCGGACCACGTCACCACATTCCACTTATGGTGCTCATCGAACTCTCTGATCGATGACTCGATTAGATTGAGATTATTCCAGCGCACCTTAACTGGAAATGCCGCGAAATGGTATATAGAGCTCACTGGGGGAAGTTTCGCCACATTTGGAGAACTGGCTGTCACTTTTCTTAACCATTTTCAGTTGCCCGTCAGATATGAGGCTGGGACCGAACTCCTGGCTAATTTTAAGCAGGATGAGACAACTCACATTTCTGATCATATTCAGGAATGGAGGAGAAGGAAGAGGCTAATTAAAGCCCATATTCCAGGTGAGTTCCTTCTCGAGTGGTTTTTGAAATCGCTTCAGTCGGATATTTCAAAGGATGTATCCATGTCAGGGGTATATTCCGAGGAGCAGGCCATCTTTAGGGCCCAGCAGTTAGAGTTGATCTATTCTCAGTCTGGCATGCTTTACAAGTATTTACCTAATGCTCCTCGCTCCAAATTGGATCTCTCGAAACCCAAACCTGGTCCGCATGGTGACGGACTTGTCGGATCGGTCAGTAGTAGTGCAGCCAGCCTGCTTTCTCAATTGCAGCAGTTGTCTTTACAATCTGCTTCTTCTGGTCAGGCTGTGCCTGCTGATTCTTCACCTTCCCAGTATTTGTCCATTAATGCTGTCCAATCTTCTGAACCCAAAGGAAATCAACAGTCCGATGGGAAGAAGAAGGGACGTAATAACAAGAAGAAGGGCAAGAATGGGAAGGGCAATGCAAATAAGACCAACGAGCGTGTTGGTGAAGGGCAAAAGGAGAAAAAGAAAGTTAAGTTTTCGTGCAAGCTTTGTGCTGGAGACCATCTCACGCATCTTTGCCCGAAAATTCAGGATGCTCAGCGCCTGTTATCTCAGCAAGGTTCTTCTAGTTCCCAGGCTGTGCTAACAAACCCTTTTCCCCAAAGGCAGCAATTAATTGCTGGCGCGAATCAAAATCCTGGGGCTTCCTCTGGAGGTCCTCAGGAAGGGGAAATTCCATCGAATATCTTTATGATGAGTGCTCACGTGGATGTCGCTACGAGATCCCGTGATTATGGCGAAGAGGAATCTTCGAAAGCTAAGGAAGTTCCTGATGCTACTGAGCCGCTTCACATTACGAAGCCAACTGTTGAGTCTATGCCTCGGATGCCAAAAGCATCTTCTAAGCGGTCAACGATTAATCCGAACGCGAGGGCTGCCCAGAACTACTCGATTGTAAAAGATCTGGCGCAGAGTCCTTGTGCTATGTCAGCTTTAGAGGTACTCCAGTCTTGTCCGGCTCAGCGCAGTGCTTTGCTCACTGCCATTGGGGCTATTGATCCGAAAAATTCTCTTCTGATTACTTTTGATATGAATAATTTTAAGAAGAGACTTCCTCATCATATGGCCTTCCATATTAAATCATCGTATCGGAAGACTAATATCTTTAGCACGGTTGTTGATGAGGGTGCTTCTACTTGCGTGATGTCTCTCGCATGCTGGAAGACACTTGGATCTCCCAAAGCTGTTCCATCTAGCACTATTCTTACTGCATTTGATGGTCATTCTCATAGGCCCCATGGTATTGTCCCGGCTTTGCCCATCTGTGTTGGGGGCAAAACCATTAACATAGAGGTTGAGGTAGTAGATGCAGCCTTGGACTACAACCTTATGTTGGGGAGGAACTGGATATATGATATGGATGCTATTGCATCCTCACTATTTCGGATAGTATGTTTCCCCCACGAAGGGAGGATAGTCACGGTGGATCAACTGGACTGTCCTCCTGTAGACCTGGATGCGCCTCCTGACTCATATGTTCCTAAGTTGGATAATACCAAGGCGCCTATCGAGAATTTAGGAGTGGGAATGTATTCTTCCCTGATGGGATCTTTTGATCTTCCTCCTCCTAAGGTGTCTATCAATGCTATTTCATCCTCCAAGGCTCCCCTTCGAAGAGAGTTCTTTCAAACTCATTATTTTTCGGACCCTTGGACCTTACCTTCTCCAACCGCCACTTTGGAGGAAGGGCAAGTGGGTGGAATGGCATTCCCGATTTCTGCAGCTGAGATTGCATATCAGTCTGTTGTTGACACTGCAGAGTCTGATCCAGCTCTTCTTTCGCCGGAAGAGTTGGATGGTGATGTGGCTCCGGCTTGGACGCTTACTTCTTCTTCTGCCCAGGATTGTCTAGATACCACTCTTCCATCTGAAGAGGCCATCCTGGAAGCAATGACAGGTATAGAGAGACCATGGGATGACTTGCATCATCGGTCTTACTTCCTACCTGACTTGAGCGAAGTCGAGGCTAGTTTTCCAAGTCCTCAGTCTCCTGGACCTGTTCACCCAGTCTTGAGCCCCTTAGCACCAGCACAGGTTTATGCTGAAGGGAACATGGCTGTGATCTCTCCGACTATCCCGGTGAACATCTCCAGGAATCCCAACATTATCGAGAATGTTTTCATTGGAGCTGAATGTTCCCGTGAAGAAGTTCAAATCTATACCGAGCTCTTCAAAGAGTATAGGGATGTTTTTGCTTGGTCTTATGAGGAAATGCCTGGCATAGACCCATCTATCGTCCGGCATGAGATCAAGACGTATGAAAACGCTAAGCCGGTCAGGCAAAAACTTCGTCCGGTTAATCCTAGGAAGGCAGCAGCTATCAAAGCTGAAGTTGAAAAGCTGCTTAAGGCGGGATTCATTTTCCCGGTTCCTCTGACTGAATGGGTTTCAAACCCCGTTCCTGTTGATAAAAAGCAAGGAACAATTCGAGTGTGCATCGATTTCAGAGACCTGAATAAGGCGTGTCCTAAAGATAATTACCCCACACCCTTCATTGATCAGATTATTGATGAGTGTGCCGGTAACGAAATTTTTTCCTTCATGGACGGTTTTTTTGGTTATAATCAAATTACTATCCGTCCAGAAGATCAACATAAGACCGCATTTATTTGTCCCTGGGGTACGTTTGCATATAAGAAAATGCCTTTTGGTCTTAAAAATGCTGGAGCTACTTTTCAGCGGGCCATGTCTTACGCCTTCCACGACATCAAGAAAATTATTGAGGCATACTTAGATGATCTAGTTGCTCATTCTCGAAAGAGGATGGATCATCCAGGTCACCTCCGGCAAATATTTGAAAGATGTCGTTTTTATAAAATTCGTTTGAATCCGAACAAGTGCGTTTTCGCGGTAACATCCGGTCGGCTGTTGGGATTTATCATGTCTAGGGAAGGGATAAGGGTAGATCCCTTCAAGGTTGAGGCAATACTTCGGTTGCCTCCCCCGTCTTCAATCCGTCAGCTTCAAAGTCTCCAAGGGAAGTCTAATTTTCTTCAGAGGTTTATCGTTAACTATGCTGAGATTACAAAGGGATATATGAGGCTGTTGAAGAAAGGAGTTCCTTTTCTTTGGGACGACTACGCTCAACGCTCATTCGATGCCTTGAAAAAGGCATTGACCTCTGCTCCTTTACTGAGTCCACCCGATTATAGCAGAGATTTTCTTTTGTATCTGGCTACAGCGGAATCTACCATTGGTATGGTTCTGGTTCAGGAGGATGATGCTCTGGCTGAGCATGTTATTTACTACCTTAGTCGAGGACTGGTAGGACCTGAACTGCGATACACCCCGATAGAAAAATTAGCCTTAGCAGCAGTCCATGCTGTGCAGCGACTCCGACATTATATTATTCTTCGCAAAACTTATGTCTTGGCAGCTGCCAATCCATTTCAATTTGTCCTCAGCAGGCGAGTGATTGGGGGCAAATATAATAGATGGATTGTGATATTACAGGAATTTGATCTAGAGTTCATGTCTGCCAAATCCAAGAAGTCATTAGTCTTTGCGGAATTGATCTCCGAGTTGCCTTGTGGAGAGGAGATGATCTATGATGATTCCTTTCCGGACGAACACTTGTTTTTGATCTCTCCACAAGATCCTTGGTATGGGGATATCATCGTGTATCTCCAGACTGCGAAGTTTCCCTCTTCTTTTTCGAAAGATGAGCGTCGTAAGCTGCGTCACTTAGCTAAAAGTTATCTGATTATTGGTGATGATTTGTACCGTCGAGGGGTTGATTCAATCCTAAGACGTTGCTTAACTTTCGAAGAAGCTGAGGCTGTGCTTAATGATTCTCACGGTGGAGCTTGTGGGGGTCATTTATCAGGGCTTGCTACAGCCCAAAAGATTTTGCGTGCTGGCTACTTCCGGCCCTCGATTTTCAAAGATTGTATTGAATCGGTCAAGAAGTGTCATCCTTGTCAAGTGTATACTCGAAAAATGCGCGCTCATCCAGCTCCGCTTTTTCCAGTCATTACTGTCGGACCCTTTACAAAGTGGGGTATGGATTATACTACTTGTAACCCGCCTTCGGCAAAAGGTCACAAGTACATTATCGTAGCAATAGACTACTTTACGAAGTGGGTCGAAGCTATGCCTACTTTTGGGAACGATGGTGAGACTGCAGCTCTTTTCTTCTTCAACCAAGTCATTGCTCGTTTCGGTATCCCTAGAGAGATTGTCACTGACCATGGCAGTCACTTTCAGAACAGTATGATGGCTGAGTTGGCTCTTAAATTGGGTTTCCGGCAGGAGCATTCATCTCCATATTATCCTCAGGCCAATGGCCAGGTGGAAGCCGTGAATAAGTCCTTGAAGGCAATTCTTCAACGGACGATTGATAAACATAGATCCAACTGGCACATTATGCTATATCCTGCACTCTGGGCATACAGGACGTCAGTTAAAACTGCAACTGGCTTTACTCCGTTTCAATTAGTCCACGGGGTGGAATCCGTATTTCCCATTGAATGCGAGATTCCTTCCCTTAAACTGGCTGTTGAGCTTCTTCCTGACACTTCTAGTCTGGCAGAGCGGCTTCTTCATCTGGAACATCTTGATGAGCAGCGTCGAGATGCCGCCACGTTGAACGAAACGCATAAAAACAGAGTTAAAGTTCAGTACGATAAGGCGGTTAAGCCTAGGGTCTTTTCCGAAGGCGACCTTGTTTTGGTCTATGCCCAAGAGAAAGATGCCTTGGGGGCAAGAAAGTTTAAGTCGATGTGGTATGGCCCCTATATCGTCAAGAAGGTCCTTAAGAAAGGAGCGTATACCTTGGTTGACTTCGAAGGGAACGAGTTGTCGAAGCCCCGAAATGGGCTCTATTTGAAGAAGTATTATGCCTAGGCTTTCGCCTGGCATTTTGCTTTGTATATAGTAGTTTTTGTTTTGTACATATCTGTTTGATTTTCGTTTTTTGATGAGATGGTGATGTTTTTGATCTGCTTTGGCAGGTTGTGTTGATGTCATGAGTCATTTTGGTTTCGCCGATGGTGCTAGTAGACACACCCGGAACTTAGCTTCCGCGGCTTGGGTGCTTCATTATCCTTCCGGTCAGCTGTTGGTATCAAGAGGGGTCTGCATTGGTCCTGCTTCCAATAATGTAGCAGAATACACTGCAATCATTCATCTACTCTCGGAGGCAATATCTTTGGGTGTTGATTCGTTGGTAGTTTTCTTGGACTCTCAGCTGGTGGTGTCGCAGTTGAACAACACTTATCGGGTACGAGATCCTTTTTTATTACGATTGTTCTTGAGGGTACGTTTGTTACAAAGGCCATTTCAATTTTTAACATTCATTCATATTCCTCGAGCTGACAATTGGTTTGTTGACTCATTAGCTAATCAAGCTTTAGATTGGCATATTAATCATTCAATACAATAATTTTTAATCATCAAAAACATCATACATTTGATACATTTATCACATCACATCAAATATCGTTGTATATATCATCGGAGTGTCAAAAAACTTTACAAAATTTTGGATCCATAAATGTCGTACAAAACTTGGGCTTATGCCCCATCATGTTCAGTCTCAAAAAATATACAGTCATCTAATATGTTAAATCTGTCTACTCCTGAGGACCCTGCCCAGCGTTCCTATAGAACATCACTGCAGTGGCCACACGGTGAAACAGTCTAACCCAGTCCCGGGGTACTCCTACAACCCGTCTCTGGACGGCTTCTGGCAAGTCCTCCACAGCAGCCAGAGGGATTTGGCGGGTCAGTCCCTCCAAGTTTCTCTGCACGGCCTGGAGCGTCCTGTCAGAATCCGCTGTCTCTGCTTCACCTCTGCGGCGTTTGTGACGTGCTAGGACCTCGGGACGAACTGGTCCAACATCTGAAACATGATCATTTTTCAATCGTCAGTCATTATGAATCCAATCCAAAAACATGTTTGTTTTTCATTTTCATACATATTTGAAAATCCAAAAAAAAATTCATATAAGTTAAAATTTTTGAAAAAACTTACCGACTGCTCCCCATGCTGCACTGGGTGGAAGTACTAGATCTAGATCTCCTCGGAAATCCATCCCGGCATAGGGATAGTCGTCCAATGCGATGATTTGTTCTCTCCACCATAAGAAGAACTCATCATCCCAGGTGGTCCGGGGTACCTCGCTGCCCCCCAGTCTCTTCATCATGTCTGCCCAACGGGCGATTCTTGGGTCCCGAGGGCTGCTGATAGTTGAGATGACTTTGGGTCTCAAAGCTGGAACTCTCGAAGAAGAAGAATGTAGTCAAAATGGTTCCATAGCCAAAGTGTTTTGTTTTTGTTTGGCGAATGGAGGTCAGTTGTTGTTTCATGTTCTGTAGCAGGGCAGTGCACCAATCATACACATGAATTAAGCACTCTACAGCTATGCTCATGTGCATCCTGGACGCCTGGTGTAGTGAGGCAGATCCTGCCACTCTGCCGATGGTGAATAGGAGGATCTTTATGTGCAAATCCCTGATATCTTTGATTGCAATCTGTGTGCCAACTTTCTTGGAATTATCTACGCAATAGATTTGGACATAGTCCTCCATGGTCAACCCTCCCAGGGGCTTTCCGTGCAGATCCACTGGGTCTCCCCTCCTGGAGAGTCCAGTGATGAAGTATATATCTTCCACTTCTATGCGTAGTGGCATTTGATCAATGATGAAGCAATCCTGATCCGGTTCCCAATAATTTACAAGCATTTCAAGCAATCTCATATTACTTTTCATATTGGGCATTTTGAAAAATTTGAATAATCCACAGTTTCGGAGGACATTTTGTGCCGCGCGATCCTGCATGACCTCTTGGTCTATTGCGCTGTGCTCACGTTCCCTCCAAGAGATATTCATCCTGAAAAATTTCATTAAAATTTGCATTAGAAACTTCTTTTTGAGTTATGGACCTGCGCATACGCGACTTTTCCTGTGCACAGTCGCGTGTATACGCGGCTTCACTTCATTGAACCCGCGTATGCGCAGATACGCATTTTTAAGAAGGGTTTCTAGGCAAAAATTCACTTAATTTTAATTTTTAAACGGACAAAATGATTAAGCAGGATGAATAAGGAGCCTACCTGAAGTTTCGTTGAATTCCGACGGCTGGTTGTTCCTGATTTGACGAAACAAGTTTTTAGCTCCAGAGCTCTTTTTCCAAATCAGCTATGCAATAATGAACCAATTGAGAGGTAATTTGGGTATTTATGGCTAAAAAATTGAAAATTTTTGCAAAAATTTCCTTGTGCTTATTTTTTCGATCTGTCTTATGCTGTATAACTCGATTGCTTGGAAGTGCCCAGTTTGGTATGTTTCAGGTACATTTTGACGATTTCGAGATTTTTCCCGGTTTTGACCCATGATTTCAGACTCTTCACGGCAGGTATATGATCTTCACTGGCATATAGGTTAGGGAATCACTTTCCGTTGCATCTTGCATTCTAGCCTCCATGCTGATCACTTGCCTTAGGGTCGATCCCATCAGGTCATGAGCATTACACCCATTTCACTCGCCGATTTTTAATCATGACTTGATGGTAGAGCCTTCCTTTACATGGGCTTCCTAGTTAGTTCCTCGCTATCACTTGTTTCCCATGCTGCTTTTTATGTAGGCTCGGGAGTCCTCTTTAGTCCCGCCATGTCTTTTGTGTTGGAGCTTCATTCTTCTCCTTCATCACTTATCATTTTTCTGGCTTATACCCTAGAGGCTCCCTGGTGTCGTTAAGTTGTATTACTGCATTGCATATTGGCTACTTGTTTATCCTGGCCTTTAGCCGGCTTCATTTGGACTCGATGTTTAAGCCAACTTTTGAACTTGACTTTCTGTACAAGTTAACCATTGCATGCACTTAGCTATCACGACTTGACACCTTTGTACCCATGGATGGAACGTTCCTCTGAGTATCACTGACCAGGTTTCGCCACCTTGCATTGAGCATAGGATTGTTCCAATCCCAGGAACTAGTGCATCTGCTTTCTTGATACTCGTTCTATCCATTGTACCATAGCATTCTTTTATTCCTTTTCAGGCTTATTATGAAAAAGACAAAAAAATTAAATATAACAAAAAGAGCGGGAACGGGATGTATCTTCGTTATTTCGATGGCAGTACAGAGTCAGTTTTGTCGCCCTTGAACAAAGCACATATACTTATATATATTTCCTTCATTTAGGATGGTTCTAGTTTGACCTAGGTTCAGCCTTTACCATGTTTCACTTGTCAGTTCTCCCCCGGTTGGTTATCTCTTCCAATCATATGGAGAGTTTGTTTTGCCTCCTGCAAGACAGACTTATACAGTGTCACTTTTTACTGCCATGGTCATCACAGAGTCGTGCTTTTGTTCAAGGGAAGTCTAGCCTGAGTCGGCCATTCTACGGTGTCTCTTGACTCATTATTCAGTCGGCCTTCCCGGTCTTGTCAGTATCATGTTCTATCACATCAGATGTTTTGGTCTTCTGCTCGTGTTGGTTTGAGAAGGTCCCCATTGACTTCTTGCCGGCGGGTTTGTCTCTTATCGACTACGACACATTGCTCTGAGAGCAAACCTAGAGCCGCACCTTGGGCCTATTTCCATCATTGATGGGTGACCTCGTGCTCAGCATTTGATCATCATCATGGGTCTTTGACTGAGTGGTTTCCCCTGTGTTCGACGTCAGCATACATTATCACACTTGGGATTCGTGCAGTACCTGGATTTCCATTTGACCCTATCGGTGGATTTCTCGCCTCTGTGTCAACTTTCATTATTGGTTGGTTCAGAGGGTTTCTTCCGTGCGCTAGCTTCATCTTGTGCATGTCGGAAACGTACTTCGGTTTGGTTCCATCACTCTACTTCGTCCGATTCCTTCCAAATCTTGGCCTGCGGGTTACACTCGCGCTGGACTGATGTGGGATGCCTTAATGCCTTCCTTCCAGCGGATCTTTTCCCATCGACTCCGACTCATTGCTCTGGGAACAAGATCTAGAGTCTTTTTGTCAGTACCTTAGGGTTTGCAGTCATCAGTGGCAGACTCTTCGCTATCGGCAGTGGGGATTCATCATTGCCTCCTGATTGGTAGATTCTTTCAAGTGTTCGACTTCAACTCATTCATTCACACTTGTCAGATTGTACTGGGGCACCTTGACACTCATTATCATTATCGATGGGTTGTCTCGCGTTGGTTAACGGGAAACATCATTGCCCGGTAATCCAACGATTTCTCACATGGTCGACTTCAGCTCATTTATTCCCAGTGTGTAGAATTGTGCCGTTATGATCGGTGAAGACCTCGGGTTGCATCAGCATTTCTCGGTTCACTGTTGACAGTCCTCTCAGTTTCTGCCAGTGTTGCCGTCCACCCTTATATGTTGCAGTTCAGCACAGCAGCATCTTATATGTTGATCCCTGAGTTGCGTGATTGTACCGTTTGATCCGCCTCTTATGATCCGGTACTTGGAGATTCAGTTACTTGATCAGACATCCAGTTGCACTATCTTTGATCAGCTTTCTATATGTGATACTTGGACATTGATACAGACTTGTCTTTCCGGGCCCTGCTCAGATGATTCACTATGTACTTTCGGTTCAGTTATACTTGTATACATGTTGGATCTATTCAGTACTTTCTATATATATGATGTATTTTTGACTGAGCATGGGTATGCCCGCCTCAGCATGTGTTGACTCTCTGATTTCTTTCATTGGTTTTGGCAGGCTGAAATCTGGTGAAGTCCTCTCTTGTTCTTGCGAAGTTCTTTCTATGTGCATAATACATTTCGGCCATCATGTACCCCTTCTGACCTCATATATTAGGGGGCATCTGTTATAGCATCATTTCTCACCTTGACATGATTCATGATTGCTACATGGCTTTATGGGCACCCATTCCTACAGACTTGGACAAATTCACTTAAAACCAGTGGAAAATCCTTCATACGCGACTATGCCCGTGTTTTTCCGCGTGTATACGCGAGTACAGCTAGACTTTTCCGCGTATGCCATTTTAATGATTAAAAAATATATAAAAATCCCTAATTTCGCGCTGGATTGATGGTTACTCAGGTAGTTCAACCACCCCAGCCCGTGGCCAACTGTTTCCAACTGCTGAAACTACTTGGAGGGACTATAAAAAGACCTCATATGTATGGCCTAAGAGGGAGAGAGAAAGTATTGATATTATACTCTGTTGGTTCCCTATCCAAGTCTGATTCCCTGTGCCTCCTGCACTTTCCCAGTTCATTTCAGGAAACCCTTGTTTCCTTGAGATACACATCCCTTTATATGTTATCTCGTATGCACCTGTTTGGAAGGAGTCTTAGCGAGGCAAGGGCTGGACGGATCCGTACGACGGTCTGCGAAGGCCTTGGAAGGATCAGGTGATCTCTCCACTTACTTTTGTACGTACTATTTTATAATACAGAAGTATCATGCTGTTCCCGATATAAACGTGTTAGTGTATGCTTTAATGTATGAAGAATATTTGTTATACATGCATTCATTATGATTTATTTAATGTTTTATATGAATCACACTAACATATAGAGTAGAAATATATTGTACAACTTGTCCTTTGTGCTGGTTTCTTCTTGCATTTCAAGTTAAGGAGGAAGGACGGTTGCAGGGAGTTTGAACTCCACGTGGATCTACTTCAAACGTAGGACCAACGGGTAAACCTCTCATTCTGCTCTATTTGGTTTTTATGAATGTGCATGATCGTGTGAGTCTCTGTTAAGTAGTACGCCCCTGCTCTGTGGAGGTTGAATCCCAACCAACCTCTAGGGTGTTAATTCCCCGAAACAGTTCTATAGGCAGAGTCTGTAAAGGGCCAGGTAGCCTTTGGATCTCATCTTTTATGAAAGGTGACATATCTAGTAAATTACCCTGTAGTCAATCTCTGGAATGGATCTAAATAGAAGTTCTTCATTTTAATATCCGTAAAACACAAAAAATTTAAGGTAAACTATGTACATGTTCCATTCATCATGAACACAAACCTCACAAGCCTCCTTGGCTTTGGAGCATTTTCCATGTTTTCCATAACCAAGACCCAAATAATTAGGCCCTTCTTGAAGAACATTTGGCTCAACTATGCCTTGTACATGCTTGCCTTTAAAACCCTTTACTTTCATAGCACATTTTCATAAAAAATTTGGACCTTATTCCTCTAATGTCTCTAATGTCTCTCAAAGGCACGTACACATTCATTTTCAGAGGAAATTGAAGGTACTCTAATGTCTCTAATGTCTCTCAAAAGCACGTACACATTCATTTTCAGAGGAAATTGAAGGTAGGAACCAATAGCTAATTCTTCTAACTAACCTTGACTAAAATGAGCTAAATTGTACTTTGATACGAACTTGATTTAAATTGTCCACCCCACATTAGGCACCAATGATTATAACCTTTAATGGGCTAGCACTTGTTTGTAATCATCATCTCAAAATGACCTAGTAGATGAAAAATTACCATGTTTGTAATCATCGTTTCACACCATCTACATATGACCCTTCTACACATTATATGATTGAATTTATGGTAGGTCATCCCTTCTATCTAGACCATGATTGATTGTAACATTAGGTGAATAAAGGAAATTTGATAAGGAAGGGACACTATAAGTTTTTCCTCCTCCACCCACTCCATATTTAGTGATTGCCTATTTTTTCTCTTCCAACATTTTATTTTGGAAATTCATTTTGGTAGTTAATTCTACTAATAGTCACAACACACCTGGAAGTCAAAGAAATTGTTATATATACACTACTAAACTCAATTAACATTGTTTGTTATTGGACTTTACAATAACAAACAACGTAGAGTTCATTAATGTAGTAGTGTATATAATAATTATATGTATAGTGGTGTGGCTATCGATAATATTAGCTGCTAATGAATTTCGAGAATAGAAAGTTGGAAGTGGAAAATTGAGAAATCACTAGCTATGGGGCAGATGAAGGAGGACAAACTAGAAGCTATCTTCTGCTTATAAATTGTATTTTATTCACCTGTTGTCACAATCATTCATGGGATAGGTAGAGAGGATGACATTCCAAAAATTCATGCATATAATATGTAGAAGGGGTCATGTATGAGATGGTGTGAAGTGATGATGATTGACATGGTAAATTTTCATCTGCCAAGTTATTTTTAGATGATGATGACAAACCAATATTAGCCATTTTAAGGCTATAATCATTAACAAGAAATATGGGGAAGGAAATTCAAATGTCTCATCATGGAAATTATAAAAATTGTAAGGATGGGGTTATAAGCGTTATGGAAATTCTAAGTGCCAAATTCTAAGGAACAAGCCATATTTGCTTCTCAAAAACTTTATTTGATATATTATTAAAAAACCAAGTACAAATTTTAGTAATCCTAGAATCATGCTTTACATAAGGTAAAATTGGGGAACTCATGACTTTTAATATAGATAAAAAAACATTTACACTTACCAAAAAATATATGATAAAAATTGACAAACTACGTAAGCTTAAGCAGGGGATATAATCATTCTTGCCTTCCATATAGATAATGAAAATGATTGTTCTAAGTCTCATGTTGCTTCTCATGTTATTTTATAAACCTTGGTTGGAAAGAAAAATAGGAGGGCATAAATGTAAGAAATATAGAACATACTGGATTTAACAGCCCCAAACTGGATTTTACTCTGAGGTATTGATTTTTTGAAATCTATTTTGTGAATGTCGACCAATAGATATATATCATGGAGGATGAAAGACGAAGATCAGCCGAATCCCATATGGAGGCTCATGGATCGGAGGATGTTCACGGTATTTAAATATAATCTTAAATCTCCATACATGTGTGTACATATGGAATTGACTTTTTTATTAACTTTGTGAGTGAAATTAGTTGTTAATAAGTTTCATATTTTAATTTTTAGGAGGCAAGAGGAGAAGGCTTTCTACTCCATCCATGGAGCGTGGCCAAGGTTCAACCGGTCGAGGTAGCAGGTTGCGGGAAGGGGGTGATATTTATTCCCCCGAAGGCCAGTAATCAACGGCTGCTGGTTCTCAACAGGGTCACTGTGGGTCTGGTTCTTAGCAGCATCATTCTGGGGTTGGTTCTCAGTAGGGTCATGTTGGAGATGATGTTAACCAACAACATCAAGGTTGCCATCAATTTCAATATTTTTTCATTAAATTTGTACAACTTTTTTTACACGTGTTTTTTCTAATATACGAAATTTTATATATATTGATGTAGAGGCTGAAAATGTTCGAGCCAGTGGTCAGAAAAGACGCAGGGCAGCGCGCTACATTGAAGAAGAAGGATGTCAACCTAGCACAACTTATCCGGCTGAGATTACTGATATACCATGGGAAACGAACATGGCGGAATGCACTTTACAAAGGTGTCAAAGCCTTTATGCAAAATTGCAAAGAGATCTCCAGGATTTGTCTCTACCTGCTGAGAGTAGACAAAGCCTAGAAATAGTTACACATTCATTGAGTGAAATGGTAAAAGTGTACAAAGATTTGGGGCCAACGACTGATTCTTTTGTAGAAGTGATGAGAAAGAGAAGAGAAACAGTGATAGGTCCCGATAAATGGCAGGACATAAAAAAAAAGAGTTTCAAGAGCGGAGGCTAAGTCAATGTTTAATTATAAGGAAGGGCCAAAAAAAAAAATGTTGAAGGTGCAGTATTTCAAGCACCCAGACAAAGCACAATATTTGTATAGTCGACATCTTGCGGCCTTTGGAAGGCTTCCATGGAACGATGAGGTTCCTCTTTATTTTGCACAAATGTTTTATGCAAAAAAATTTTTGGGTATGAAACCCGACTACAATGACCTTCCTTCAGAATTTTTTGGCCCGGGGAGAGGTCGATTATATCAACGTAAGGGCGCTAAGCGAGATGTGGAGTTGCCTCGCCCTGAGCCGCCATTGGTGAGTCAACCGTTTCGAGTCGAAACCCTGCGATCAGAGATGGATGCGACTTCTCAAATAAGTCATGAAGCAAGAGATGTTATGATCGACAATGTTCATAGCGGATTGAGTGGAGTCGATATTTGTTTAAATCGACAAAGAGCACGTGAAAATGCACATGCCAATTTTGTTTATCGTACAGATGAGGAGATTTACAACATGAATGTTGAAGATCTCCGAACATATGCAATAAATTGTCGCAATGGTCTACAAGACCTAATTTTTCATGAGGAAGAGGGCACCGGAACGGTATGTGTTAGTGACCTTAGGGTTTGAAATTATTTTTACATATACATGTGTACAATTTTTAATAAATACATGTGTATGTACATGTATACATTTATTTGTATGTGTACATTAATCTAACAAAAATGTATGATTATATGTTAAAACACCATTTGCAGTTCTCAGGCATGATGCGTGATGAAAATGTTAATATTACATTCGGGACCTCTGGCTCAAACGATGCAGATGGGTCTAACCATCATGATATGTTGGCACATGTATGTTAGTGTTTTTTAAGTGACTCTAAAATAAATAATTGTTGCCACACATGTACATGTATGTATATATATAATTCGATAAAATGTTTTAACAGGTAACGATTCCGTCTGATGTTTTTGGGATGCCGGTACCTTCTTCTTCTTTAGGAGATATACCTTCTACTTCATTGGGAGATGTACAAGTATGGACATTTTTTCACAAGTTCAAAATTTATGTTACCTCAAAAAGTTCCATTAAAAATTGAGATATATAGAGAGAGATCTATATTTTGAGTTATTTAAAATTTTTTGAATTTAGGTTCGTGTAGAAGATTTTTTTAACCCGAGGACTCTAGCGACGGAGATAGGAACATCCACAGCATTTGAACAAGTTGTCTTTAGTTCTTTTTTTAATATTATTGTTCAAATAAGTTTATATATGTACACGTGCATTTTCATTTGAAAGTTTTTAATTTATATAAATTATTTATGTATATATATATATATATTTATATTTAACTGTACATGTATATTGTACAGGTTACCACTGGAGATGTTTCTATGGCAGATCCTGTTCATCAAATGGAGAGGCAACTTTACGAGGTATTGTGTGATTTTTTTTGTTATATTTTGTTTTTTACATGAAGTTCTAGATATATATATTCTCATTCAAGTACATGTGCATTGTGTATGTAGGTTTCCTATTTACAGGATAGGGAGCTAACCGAGACCCAGAGGCTAGATCCTCCATTTGATGGACAAGATATACAATAGATTTGATTTGATTTCAAAATTTAGATGGTTTTAAAATTTGTTAAAATTGATACAGTTTGATACTTGAGTGAGATTTACAATTTTTGGACATATTTTATTACAATATGTTTTTTGGACATATTTTTGGACATATGTTAAATGTTTTTGTTGGATAGTTGAATTATAATTGGCATGGCATGTGACATTTAATGTTAAATGTTTTTGTTAGATAGTTGAATTATAATTGGCATGGCATTTGAAGTTTTTAAAACTACATGAATGATGGAATGTGAACCTACATTTGCACATGTGGTAAATTGAAATGTTACTTGTAACAAGACAATCCCCATTGATTTCATTAAAGTGTATGTTGATTTCTGATTTGATATAATTGCATACATATGATGGTACATTACTTGTAAAGTCATTGGATTAATAGTGTTCATTGATTTCAGTGTTCTTTGGATGGTTTTAGTACTTTTGGCATGTGAATGTGAAGTAATGTTGTCATCTGGATTACATTTGATGTGTGATATTTAATGTTAAATGTTTTTTTTGGATAGTTGAATTATAATTGGCATGGCATGTGATATTTAATGTTAAATGTTTTTGTTGGATCTAGTTGAATTATAATTGGCATGCCATCTGAAGTTTTTAAAACTACATGAATGATAGAATGTGAACCTACATTTGCACATGTGGTAAATTGAAATGTTACTTGTAACAAGACAATCCCCATTTATTTCATTACAGTATATGTTGATTTCTAATTTGATATAATTGCATGTATGATGGTACATTACTTGTAAAGTCATTGGATTAATAGTGTTTATTGATTTCAGTGTTCTTTGGATGGTTTTAGTACTTTTGGCATGTGAATGTGAAGTAATGTTGTCATCTGAATTACATTTGACATGTGATATTTAATGTTAAATATTTTTGTTGGATAGTTGAATTATAATTGGCATGGCATGTGATATTTAATGTTAAATGTTTTTGTTGGATAGTTGAATTATAATTCTAATGGTATCTGAAGTTTTTAAAACTACATGAATGATAGAATGTGAAGGTCTACATTTGCACATGTGGTAAATTGAAATGTTACTTGTAACAAAACAATCCGCATTGATTTCATTATGTAGTATATGTTGATTTCTGATTTGATATAATTGCATGTATGATGGTACATTACTTGTAAAGTCATTGGATTAATAGTGTTCATTGATTTCAGTGTAAGCGCAAAAAATTATTGACAATGTAGAATGATTTTTGTGTTTTAATAATTAAACCTAATAATATTGGAGAGCAAGAGAGACTTGAGGTATGGTGTTTACTACAAGAGTTTGAGCTAAATATTTAAATGGTTTATCTATCTTTCATAAAATAGTTTAAGATTGATCATAAGAATTAAGAGAATGTCTCGGTCCATCATTGGTATGGTCCATCATAGAATGATCATCCATGTCAATGACTCTTAAGTCTATCTTTCCAAACCATGACCCTACTCTCACATGTGTGCCTTTCATGACACCAGTCACTGCTTTCATCCTCGAGTTGACTGCCTTGAAAGCACTCAACTCTTTCTCGATGCTAGCCTTCCTCTTTCTAAGAGATGAAGCTTCCTTTCGACTTAGGAAGCTATGGGTAGCCCCCGTGTCTATCAAAGAAGAGAACTTTTTCCCATTTACGGTTGTAGACATGAATCTCAAGTCCAAGGAACTTTCATCATCATTCTTCCTCCTTGTCTTGCGCCTTACTTTCGCAATCTTCTTCAACATTTCCTCTTCCAATATGTCTTTCGAACTAGCCCTTGGCTTAACAGTGCTTTTCACATATCTCTTCTCATGAAGCTCCATAGAAAAATTCGATCCTGGGTCTGCTTGAATTGGTTCAAGCTCTTTCCTTTTCGAATTCTGTCTAATTTCTCCAATACGACATATATTGACTCTTTCCAAACGAAGTGCACCAATCCTCATAGTGTGGTCGTCTTCTTTTCCAAGTGTGCCAACACATGCATTTTCTTTCTTCAAACCAATAGGTTTCGGATCAAGAAAGTCCCTCTTGATCTTATCTTCCATGTTCTTGACTTTACCCTGCAACGTGGTGCTTATTTCCTTCAAGTGAGCCCTTTCCATAAAGAGTTCCTGAAGTCTTTGTTCACCTTGTCGTATCACAATGTCAAGCTTTTCAATTTCAGCAGTTTGTCTAGAAAGTCCATCCTTGGAATTTCTTGCGTGAAAAACCAAGTAGGTTGAACCAACGTTGGTCTAGTGCATTGGAATTCATTAAAGAATTGGTCATTGGCGCTGCTTCAAGCTAGGAGTGAGCATCGTCACCAACCTACATTGAATATTTTACACTCCCTAGGGTGAATGATACTTTAAATTGATTGACAGCCTAAGACTTTCGAATTTTTCCGAATGCCAAATGATCTTACAAAGTTAGTATTTATAATATCCTAGTAGGTCATTCGGTGAAAACTTTTACCGGAAACTTGAAACGACTTTGGCATGTGATATTTAATCTGTTAAATGTTTTTGTTGGATTGTTGAATTATAATTGGCATGGCATGTGAAGTTTTTAAAACTCGAGTTTTGGATGGTTTCAATCTACATTTTGCACGTGATATTTAATGAACTTTAAATGTTAAATGTTTTAATGATGCACAATATATAATCAAAATGGTTTTAAAACTTAAAGTTTTGGATGGTTTCAATCTACAACTTAAAGTTTTGGATGGTTTCAACCTACATTTGCACATATGGTAAATTGAAATTATGTTACTTGTAACAAGATAATCCCCATTGATTTCATTATATATGTTGATTTCTAATTTGATATAATTGCATGTATGATGGTACATTACTTGTAAAGACATTGGATTAATAGTGTTCATTGATTTTAGTGTAAGCGCAAAAAATTATTAACAATGTAGAACGATTTTTGTGTTATAATAATTAAACCTAATAATATTGGAGAGCAAGAGAGATGAGGTATGGTGTTTACTACAAGAGTTCGAGCAGGGCATTCGGTGACAAATTTTACTAGAAACTTGAAATAAAGAGAATCTATCTTTGGCTAGGACATCATGTAAGATGCTCGACATAAACAGTAAAATTGTACTTAAAAGCCGAGATTCGGGCAAGTGGGGACAACCACTTGTTATCTCGTCCCTTGGAGGCTAGGCCATATGGGGACCGAATCTGACTTTACAAAATAAAGTGAAATAATTTGTACCATATGGTCGGAGAACATATAAAAGAACAATTAATATACAAGAACAATTAATTTCATTCTAGAATATATATATATATATATATATATCCAATACATATAACATTTTTAATCAATGCACATGTATAGAAAAACTACTTTCAGTTGATACTAGAGCACGTGCTTGTACCCAAACAATTTGTAACATCTGCAAACCACAAATAACATAAGCAGCTCAATTTTTAGTTGAGTACTGAAAAGTCTAAAACATATTTAATCCAAAGATAATAAATTGTTGGACATTTCACTCAAAAAATTCTAATGGAATTCCATCCTCAATAATCTGTTCATGATCGGATTTTGACATTTTCCATTTCTTAATTTTTGATTTTTTCTTTGATTGAACTTCTATCAACTTTATGCGTGCTGCACACACCAAGTGACTATATTGACAACTTATGGAATCAGGTTCATAGTCTTCGAAGTAAACAAAGCCTCCACTTTGACGAGTTTGTTTGAAAAAATAACCTTTCAGTATAATAGACCCTTTGTCATACTGAAATCCGTGATCATTATAGTCTTGTAATAATTTCATTTTTTGTTCAGTGCAACGCATCAAATAATACTTCACATTTTCATCGCTGTCAATAGGTGCAACTACAGAAAAAACATCTCCTGCACAATAAAATAAATTTAACATTTAATTATGTATATTTAAATTTATTTGTAGATCTTTAAATCATTAAAAAGTAATTCAAATGTTACCTTCTCTAACAAGATCAGAAACTCGATCACCATCGGATGATATTGTAGTTTCATCTGATTCCATTTCTTCAAACATTGCAACAGATATTTTTCCCTTTGTATTTAGCTCTGTATGTTTCCAATCGTTCACATACATTTTGTTTTCACAGACGTCATTGGATTTTGTGTTGTCTATGCAAACATCACAAAAACAAGAATATTTTCTTTTATCCAATGCAAACACATTTGTGGAAAATTTTGTTTGAATTGAATGCAATTTTCGAGTCCCTTTTATTGTTCCAACTTCATTTCCAATTGATCTATTTACGTCTCCGATTCCAATATGCTAGAAAAACCTTTATATGGAAAATTAGAAAAAGAATTTGTAAATATGATATCAAAATACAATTAAAAATAATCATTGCATGATAAATGTACAATGTTTAAAATTAGATTTTCAATATAAATTAAATTGAATGTACCTTTGCACTTCTCTTGATGGGTTAATCTCATGGCTTAGAGCATTTTTGCACCATTCAACAATTTCTTCAGCGTTCACAAGTCGGCGTGCAAAGTGGTTCATTTGATATCTTCGAAGTACTCGTTTTATGCATGCTCCTGCACCGTCATGTTCTCCTTTTCCATGGCCAGTCTCAAAGAAATTCCAACAATGGTTAATGGAGGTTTTCTTATGAAGACGACACAACCAAAAAAATGATCGTGCAGATTTGAATTGACCTGCGCATCCGTCTGACCATATCCAATGTTCATTGAATGTTATTCCACAATTTTTCAATGAATCATAAATTTTTCCAAAACAATGTTGTACAAAACATGTATCATGTGTACGATCGTCACTAATATAAAAGTGATATTCTTTAATGATATGTCGATTTTCACTCGTGCTTTCTATATGATCGACATTTTGTTCAGCATGTCTATATAGAATATGGACGAGCATGGAGACTTGGTCAGAGTGATAGTATTCACTCTGAATTTCTTTTTGTGGAACAAATGTGTAGTTTTCTGCAAAATCAATCACTGACAAAATGGTTCCCGGTGGAAAAACTTCACGAGATTTTTTGAATTGCAAGTCTTGCCATCGAGCTCTATGGGAATGCATGGTGTATTTGTAAATTTCTGCTTCAAACTTTCTCAAAAAGTCTATTAGAAAATTTTCATCTTCTCGTAATTCGATTCTTTTAACACTATCTGCACCTTGAATCGATGTACTGGTATATTCATATCTCTTCCATTTCACTTTCATGTTGGACAATGATTGATCATTTATATCAATACGATATTTGTTTTTAAATTTAGTCAAATTTCCACAATCATCGCATTTTTTACCACCAACACATTTCTTTTTGTAAAATAGTTCATCGCTTTCTTTTTCACATAGAATTTGAGATATGAATTCACGGATAGTGGAAGGAGGAGGTGAATCCTTCCATAATGTTCTACCGAAATCAAGGAATGTGTCATAATATAACTCAAATTCCATATGATAACGGCAACAACAAGTGTCGCGTACGGTGATAGGTTTTACATACCATGGTTTTTGTTGAACAAAAGCACTGAGTGAAACATGAATTTGACGATTCTCTTTTTTGAACTTGTTGAATAACTCTATCTGAGTGGTTTCCAAGAGATGCTTTTCATGTTCTTCGTACTGATTTCGTGCTATTCTTCTTCGCATCACATGTCTTGCAGTTGGTGAAACGCGCGAATTGTTCTTCCAATATTCATATATTATTTTTTTAACATTTTCTCCAAGTCTATCTTTGTATGGTTGCCTACAAATAGCTCTCCAACAAGCGAGTTCATCATTTACGTCTATTTGCAGTCGAAATTTTCGATGTTTGTGCAGAGTTTTTCGCGAGGTTCCCAGTGCTCGTGCCATTGATGTTAGATTCAAACGATTCTCTTGAGTACTTGGTGAAACCATTGCCATTTGTATTCCTCTACGTATATTTGAAACATCTTTATCTCTAGATCTCTTAATTGACTCTATAGCACTACTCATATTTTTAATCACCTCTTCTTTCATTTTTTTATCTTTGGTTGATTTTCGAATACCCAATAGTGTCGTCGCTTCTTTTAATTTCCTTGATGATAGGAGACCTTTCAACATTTGAGCTTGAACTGTCACTTGCTCAGTTTTGAAAACATTTCAAAATTTTTATCGACACGATATTGTATAACATAGTCAGGTTTTTTATCTCCATATGTGTGAGTGTCGACATTTTCTAACATCTCATTATCGATAGTGATTTCATCTGTACATATTCGAAAAAATAGTACATATTCAATAAATAACTAAATTAATAAATATGTCAATAAATATTAGGAAAATTTTAAATATATCAATAGATCATAATATTTACATTTACATACTCGATTCAATTTCTGCTTGAGGTTGATTTTCTTCTTCAATATTTTGAGGAGTATCTCTATCTGTTTACATTAAACAAAATATTTTTCAAACTAGTTCAACAAATAAAAATTAAGCTTCACATTCTACATTGGGAAAACTTTAAAAATATATCAATAGATCATAATATTTACATTTACATACCTGCTTCAATTTCTGCTTGAGGCTAATTTTCTTCTTCAATATTTTGAGGAATATCTCTGTTTGTTTACATCAAACAAAATATTTTTCAAACTAGTTCATCAAATAAAAATTAAGCTTCACATTTTACATTAGGAAAATTTTAAATATATATCAATAGATCATGTAACATTTACATTTACATACCTGCTTCAATTTCTGCTTGAGGTTGATTTTCCTCTTCAATATTTGAGAGAGCTTCTAACTTTATTTTGCGATATTGTCTCGTATCTTCTCTACATTCCTCAGGCTTTCTTTTTCAATCATATTTTCTCACACAAGTTCTTCGATTTCCCATGATAATAGGGTATGAGGTTCAAAAAACTTCCTTCAAAAAATTAGACAATAACTCAATTACAAACAATATCACAAAAGATTTAATTTAAAAAAATCTTTTCTAAAAAATACGTAATCCAATCCAAAACACGTACATACCTCTAAGAAAAATCACACCGCCTCCAAGAAATGTCTTCCAAAAAAATTTTTTAAATCCAAAATGTGAAGAAAAGTTTTTGAACAAAGAAGCTCAAAATATTTATTTCAACACAAAACACGTACATACCTCCAAGAAAAATCACGTCGCCTCCAAAAAATGTCTTCCAAAAAAGTTCTTTAAACTCAAACTTTGAACCTCCAAGAAAAATCACGCTGCCTCCAGAAAATGTCTTCCAAAAAAGTTTTTTAAACCCAAACTTATATATATATTAAACATTCATGTTTA